>QEPC01010447.1:373369-437442 GCA_003113815.1 Sphenodon punctatus
CGACAAACCGCAGCCGCAGCCCTCGGAAAGCTGCCTCTGCCGTACCGTGCCACGATTTTTTGAATAGGGGTTGCCGTCGGTAAAAGCTGCCGCGGCGGTATGCCGCTACAGCCCTACCTGTGTTGGAGCTGGAAGAGTATTTCATTGTTAAAATAAATAAATAAATGTCCCATCATGACCCCAGAAGTCAACCAGGGACACCTTCTTGCATGTACCATTGGTCCATTAGGTTTATACATCTCAGGCATGCAGAGAGGCATTCTCAATGACTGATCCACAATTGTTGAATTCTCTTCCCATAGATGTTTCCCAAAGCCCCCATCTGAGCATTTTTCAGAGGCAATGTAATATAACAACTTTTTATTTGGCCAATATTTCAGCAAACAGGAATGGGGGTGGGAGTAGAGTTGAAATGGATATCTGATTTGGTACCTGTGGGTAAAACCTGCATTTTTGGGTGCTATTTTGGGTATCCAAATCAGTACCAGAATACTGTTGAAGTACCTAGAAAACAAAAATGTTGGTTTCCAGTTTTTGAGTGCCCTAAATTACCCTCAAACCTTAAAAAATACCCCCAAATTTCCCAAAAGTTCTATATATATTTTTAGTTGAATCAGAATTCAACGAGTTAGAATTAATTTGATGGGTATACCGGTTTTTACTGGTACCTGTTTCAGGTCTAGGTGGGAGGTTGGGGTATGGTATTTTTAATTTAGTTTTATGCTTATATATTTTATTTATTAACAGTTATAACCTGCCCTGAACCCTGCAGAAAGGATGGGATATAATTTAAAAATAAATAAATAAATACAGTATTTGGGAGCCTTTCCTCATACTGAAACTGCATTATACAGATGGTGGTCAAAACCTTAAGTGTTTTGATATGCAGAACTCTTCAGTTAAAAACAGACAGACAGATAAGAGCTTTGTGATAAGATCCTATTCCCCCAACCCTACCCCCAGTGAAAGATTCACCAGGCTTCCATTGTCTAAATAATAATGTCCCATCAATTCCTTGAATGACAGGGAGAACCAGGGAGTTCTCCAAACTGCCTGCATAGGGGACTGTGATAGGGATGTGCATGTTGTTTTTGTTATTACAATAAGGTAATGACAATTGTCATTTTCGTTATCGTTATAGCAATAATGAAAACGGCAACCGAGAATAACGACAACGATAACGAAAACAACAATGTTATCATTGTCATTATTATTAGTGACAGTTGCAGTTTTGTTTTTGATGGAAATGGAGAGGGAAGGAGGGAGCAGACATCTCAGAGCCCTAAAGAGGCTTGAACTCTTGAACTATGCCTGTGTTGGGAGGGGCGAGCAACTCCACAATATCTGATGGATGCATCACTGGCCAATGAGCAGCACAAGCAGGCCCCAGAAGTCTCATGGCACTCTGTGATTGCTCAATGCCTGCTACCTCCCAAAACCAGTCAGGGGGCTGTGGGGGAGGGCACTGCAACCCTTTATAATAAGCAAGCCATGTGTTTGCTCTCTGTCTCTGAGAGCTCTCTGCTTCTCAGGTTGCATTTTACAGAACTAGTGCTTGCACACAAATCTCTTACCAATTCCTTTCCTTCCTCATATACCCGACCTTTTACCTTCTCCCTTTCCCTGCCCTGTACATGATTGATTGATTGATAGATAGATACTATAGGCATTTAGATTTAGATAGATATTAGTTGTGTATAACATATAGAGAGAGATTAGATACTATATAGGTATTTAGGCTAGTCTGTTCTCTTATATATATTAGGATAGTAGGATAGGTTAGGTTAGGTTTTGTGTATATATAATTAGATCATACAGTAGTTCTTTAACTGTGTGTGAACTTGTGTGTACAATGAGAAAGGGAAGTACTACTAGTTCAGCATCTGGGGCAGGTGGCCCTGGTAGAGGGCGAGGACGAGGGGGAGTTGGCAAGCCCATTGCCACTTCTGCCAGCCCACCGCCCAAGCTGAAGAGACCTGATTTTTCCCCCTCAAGGTGGCAGGTCTTATGAGGGGAACAGGCTGCAGCACAGATCTCAGGAGTGGCATCTGTGGAAGGCAGGGAGCCCCAGTCTTCCACTAGTAGTAGTGGCACTGGAGGAGGGAGCCAAGGGCAAGGGGTGTGTGTGCAGCAGCAGCACGGAAACCCCCCTCCTGAAGCACTGGCAGCAGCTGGCACTGCCAGCAATGATTTTTCACTGGGGGCAACAGAAGATATTGTTATGGGGAGCCCCAGCAATGATGATGATGTGGGTGCTGTTGCTGGGAGTGGTGCAGGGGCAACCACCTCTCCTGGGCAGGCTCCTCCCTCTGACACCCCTCCCCCCAGGGGGTTTGAGGATTTGGGGGAGGATGTATTTGAGGACATCCTTCCCCACTTTGGCAGTATCAGTCCAGCTTCAGCAAATAGCAGCAGGGCATCCTCTCCTCCCATGCTGCAATGTTGGAAGCAGCAGCAGCTTCAGCATGGGTGGTGTGGAGCTGGGCAGCAATGAGGGGAGTGAGGAGGAGGTCGAGGAGACTCCTGTTGATGCCGATCCCCCTGTAGTCACACTGGGGACAAAGGCAGCAGCCCCGAGTGGTGGCACGAGGGGTTCAGGAGGGTGCCCCAAGGGGCCTGTGTAGGATCACTTCCTTGAAGGTGACAGCAGCTGGGTGGCCTGCCTTCACTGTGGAAAGGTAGTGTGCCATGGGAATAAGAGGGGGAATCTCAGTAACAATGGCATGAATTCCCACATGAGGACCTGGCATCGGGCTTTGCTGTTGCAAGAGACATTAGAGAGTGTGGACAGGAGTGGGTTCACAGCTGCAGCAAGCACGAGTAGCAGCAGACCTTTCCTGGCTTCACTTTTCTTTCCCCCCGCACCAACACCACTACTTCCTTCACCTTCCATCCTCACGCGCAACCCCCCCACCACGCACACATAAACACACAACCAATTCACTTCACACAAGCCAGACAGACACCACGCCACAGCACATGAGAACACACGCAATTGAAATACCGTTTCTGGGTTTTGGTCTCATGAGACCAAACGATATCGATATTGATAACGATAATGAAAATAAAATCTTCTTTTGAAATCAGTATTGGTATCGATAACAACAATAAAGAAAACGACATTATTGTTGTTATAACGATAACAATAAAATGACACATTTTGATAACGACAACAATAATGATAATGAAAAACGACATGGCGCTCTGATGTACATCCCTATGCTGTGATGGGTCATTATTCCTTAGACATTGCAAGCCTAGTTAATCTTTACCTTTGGGAGGTGAGGGAGAAGAGCAAGAATCTTATCACAAGCCTCTCCTCTGTTTACCTGCTATCAAAGGGGTCTTAGAATAAATCATATAATTTAGGGTTTGAGAGACTTCAAGAATCCTCTAAAGAATCCAATGAATAATGATTGCTCTCTTTGTGTTCACATTTGAGAGCCACGTCTCATACCACATTATAACCCAATTTGCACTATAACGACATGTGCTATAACAAGGTTGCACTGTAATTGACTTTTTTAGGAACAGGATTTGAATTGCCATGCTGCTGGTAACCGGGTATCAGCATGATGTGGGACACAGACATCTTGTTTTTTCAATATGCTCTTTCGGTATGGAGAGACGAGAGCACTTTGTGTGTCATTGTCAATGTCTGAAGGACTGGAACCTAATTATTCTGCAAACCTTCTAGGTGTGTATGCTTGGCAGTCAGTACCTGTGATAATGATGTTTACAGCATAGTTGCCTTGTTGGTGCCAAGAGTGAAATACTAGCTCGTTAAGATGATACCTTTTATTGGACCAACTTCAAACTGGTGTGAGCGTGCACGCTTTTGAGGTATACGGATCTCTTTGATGCACTTGAATACTGATAAGGAAAAACCTATATTCCTTTCTAGAGGTCACCTGTAACAAAGCAGTGGCACAGTAGCATATCACATGGCAGTACTTACTGGGGCCAATCCAAAGTCACAAGGAGGCTTCTGCATGCACACACGCACTGCTATGCGGTTTGTACACATACTGCAGGCCCCATGTCGCGGGTGCACATGGTTTTCACATGCGCCGTGAGTGCTCCATGTACAGGGCTTGGGATTGGCTCCATTACTCTTATTACTATTACAGTAAAGGCTGGACTTAGAATTTACAGGGCCCAGAACAAGGATAAAATGTGGGGTGCTGGTGGCCCTTCTGCCTTGGAGGTACTGTCTGCAGGGCCATAAAGGTTGTAATGTTTGGGGGGGGAGCCTGCCTTGATGATGACGGGGCCACTGTGGGTCCCCTAGAAAGCCTAGGGCCAGGGTGATTGCCCCAGATTGTCTGTGGTAAGGCTGACCCTGTTTACAGTGGCTTTTTTTTAGACCTGTACTCCCACAGGATTCATTTGCATAGGGTAGTAAAATTTTAGATTATTTATAGTACATATATGTCTGTGGCAACTATGCTTCCAAGTGCTTTCAAACTGAAAGAAGAATAGGATTCTAATTTACAAATACCTACTGATCATTACTCCCCAACCCTCTCTCAGAACACACATTGAATCTATTCTAGTAAACAAAGCTAAGTAGCCTGATTTGATATTAGATTAGATTTAATTAAATCTAGATTAAATTAGATTTAATTAATGTGATCACTTCACTTTGTTAGCATTCGGGCGGGGGAGTGTAAACTGAAGAAACTACTTGGATTGAATTAGATTGTAGTAAGTACTCCATTTCAGGAGTGTTCAGGCAAACAACTCCAGTCCAGAAAGCTCTGTGTGATTGCTGAGCCTTCTGTTGCCATCCTAACAATAAGTGTTCAATTGAACGTTACTTCGAAATAAAAACCAAAAGGGAGTATGTATTTCTGAAAAATCAGGAGTACATGCTTTTCAACCAAGTCTTGAATAATGTTGGTATAGTGCTCTGCTCAACTGAATGCTTCTAGTAAAACCAAAGAAAGGCACATCGTAGCTTAATTCCATTAAGTTTGGGGATTTTTGTTGTCAGAAGATGTGGATAAGGACAGTAGTATAGCTGGGTTTAGAAAAGGATTGGACAGGTTTCTGGGAGGATAGATCCATTAGCAGCTATTAGCTAGGTAGGTTTGGGGGAACATAGCCTTTTACTGTCTGGAGCTGGGAGTGAACAATAGGGAATGGTTTGCCCTAGTGTGACCTATTGGCTACTTCCTCAAGTCACTGAGATTGGCCACTGTAGGAGACAGGTGCTGGGTTTGATGGACCTTTGGTCTGACCCAGTATGTCACGACTTATGTTCTTACATTTATATAAAATTAATTGGTCATCAGAAGATGGTCTAAAATATTCAGAAGCATGTGTGTGTGATCTGTCTGTGATACTGTAAGTATAGGGCATCTTAACTTGGAAAAGATGGCTAGGGCTGAGACAAGAGCAAGTGTTCAATCCTGAAGGGAAATACCAACCTTATGGCTTGCGAGTGTTCGTTGGTATTTTGTCAGTCTCCAGTGATTCCACACTCCACTTTTTGTTGTTGTCATTTTTGTCATTTTCTGGGACTTACAGGACCTTTTAGTCACTTCTGGGCATTTTCATCATTTTCTGGGAATTTGACGACAGTTTTAAAGTATTTTTATCAAAATGTCCAGTACTTCCCTGAAACTTAGCCCACAAGTTTTCATCTCCACAGTCACCAGGGGTGCGTGCAGGGCACACATGGGGCTTGGGACCAGCCTGTAACAGCCCTGTTCAACTTGCAAAAAATAATGTAAAATAAAGCAGTGGGAAAGCTGATAAATTTCAAGGTTGCACAAATCTCGATGAAAGCCCTGCTTTTGATGGAAGTAGCACCGAGATTTCTCGTTTCAGGCCTAAAAATGACCCTTCCATCCATATGAGTTTTATGTTGGAAAATCTATGCTTTTAATACAAACATTTCTCACTACAACTCACAACCTTGATGCAGACAGAGGAGAACATAGTACAATTACAAAAAAAGTCTAAGGCTACTTTCAGATCTACCCCCTGCCCCCCCTCCAGGCACATATTTTGGCTGCAGGGGGGGGGGAATGTGCACACTAGGATGTGTGTGGAGTTTAGCCAGACTGAAAGCCCCCCCCCTCCCCAAGTGGCTTTGCTGGCAAACACCTGCAGCGATACAGAGCAGGAAATCCAACTCTGTATTGCTGTGGGTGTTTGCTGGCAAAGCTGCATGGGGGGGCTTTCAGACCGACCAAACTTCAAATGAATACATTTGAAGTATGTAGGTGAAGTTGGTCTGTGGTATAACTTGTTCTTTGGAAAATGAACATGTGATTAAGTTGTAGGTGTCCTACATAACAATGGAGGCCAGGATTCATTTGCTCAACCTCAAATGAATCAAACTGCTGTTCTTTCTGAGGAGAAAAACATGGTAGAAAGAACTTCTCTCAAGCTGTTTTGTTAGCTCATTGTCATCTGTGCAATAACTAGCTCCACGGTATTGCAAAGTACTAAATTCCATAGTTGTTATTATTATTATTATTATTAAACATTTATAAAGTGCCAGTAATAACCTGTCGCTGTACAGAACATATAATCAGCTGCGGTCCCTACCTGTGGCTTACAATCTAAAAGACAAGGAGGGGGAGACAAGGAGAGGGGACAGCGGGAGAGACATGGGAGAAGACAAACAAACATTCAGGCGGATGCGAAGTCTCAGGTGCGTGTACTTGGCTTGGTTACAAGGTGGTCGGTAGCAGCAGTCAGCAGGGGAGGGCTGACAGTAAGAGCAAGGGGAAAGACTAGAGGGCATTGGGAAAGGCAGCATGGAAAAGGTGGGTCTTGAGGAGGGATTTGAAGGAGCGGAGGGAGGAGGCGAGGCGGATGTCGGCAGGGAGGGAGTTCCAGGCATGCGGGGCAGCGAGGGAGAAGGGACGAAGGCGGTTGGGCGAGCAGGAGAAGCGAGGGAGAGCGAGGGAGGGGACAGCGGAAGAGCGGAGAGCGCGCGCAGGAGCGCGTAGGGCGATTAGGTCCGAGAGGTAAGGGGGAGCTTGGTCATGGAGCGATTTGAACGTGAAAACCAGGAGTTTGAACAGGATACGTTCAGGAAGGGGGAGCCAGTGAAGGGAGAGGAGGAGAGGCGTCACATGGTCGAAGCGACGGGCAGAGTGAATGACCTTGGCGGCAGAGTTTTGGATCGCCACAAGGGGGGACAGGTGGGAGCGAGGGAGGCCAGCAAGGAGGAGGTTGCAGTAGTCGAGGCGAGAGATAACCATGGCATGAACAAGGATTTTGGCCGAGGAGACAGATAGAAAGGGGCGAATGCGGGCAATGTTGAGGAGAGCGAATCGGCAGGATTTGGCCACAGAGTCAATGTAAGGTTTAAAGGAGAGGTGCGTGTCAAAAATGAAGCCCAAGCTGCGGGCACGGAGAACAGGACGGATGGTGACCCCATCAATGCAGACGGTCAGGTCAGAGGGAGAGGAGGGGGATGGAGGAAAAATGAGGAGTTCAGTCTTGGCCATGTTCAGTTTGAGTTGGCGTCGGGACATCCAGGCGGAGATATCAGAGAGGCAGTCGACGAGGCGTGAGCGGACAGAGGAGGAGAGAGAGGGGGTAGAGAGATAGAGTTGGGTGTCATCAGCATAGAGATGGTATTGGAACCCGTGGGAGGCAATAATTTCACCAAGGGACCGGGTGTAGATAGAGAAGAGGAGAGGGCCAAGGACAGAACCTTGGGGAACCCCAACCGAGAGGGGAAGGGAGGGGGAGGTCGACTCGGGGAGGGAGACATTAAAGGAGCGGTCAGAGAGGTAGGAGGAGAACCAGTCAAAGACAGAGCCACGGAAGCCCAAAGAGTAAAGCGAGTCCAAGAGGAGCGAGTGGTCGACAGTGTCAAAGGCAGCAGAGAGGTCAAGGAGGACAAGAACGGAGTAGTGGCGCTTCGATTTAGCGACAAGTAGATCATTGGTGATCTTGGCCAGGGCAGTTTCAGTAGAGTGGAGGGGGCGGAAGCCGGACTGGAGAGGGTCCAGGGAGGAGTTGGCAGAGAGGAGGTTCAGGCAGCGGGAGTAGACGACACGTTCCAGGAGCTTCGAAGCAAAGGGAAGGAGGGAGACCGGCCGGTAACTAGAGGGATCGAAAGGGTCCAGGGTAGGCTTTTTGAGGATGGGGGAGACAGTGGCATGTTTGAAGGCAGAGGGGAAGGAGCCTGTGGAAAGGGAGAGATTGACGACATGCAGAAGGGGGGGAGCGACAGTGGGAGCAATAGAGGTCAGGAGGCGGGAGGGGATCGGGTCAAGGGGGCAGGTGGAGGGGTTGGATGAAGAGAGAAGAGCAGAGATTTCCTGGAGAGAGGCAGGAGGGAAGGATGCGAGGAGGGAGGGGGGCGGGGGGCGGAGGGAGGCAATATCCCGACGGATCTTGTCAATCTTGGAGGTGAAGAACGATGCAAGATCCTGAGCAGCAAGGGAAGAGGGCGGAGGAGGGCAGGGGGGTTTGAGAAGGGAGTCGAAAGTAGAGAAAAGGCGGCGAGGGTCGCGGGAGAAAGATTCGATCCTAGAGGCATAATAGCGATGCCTAGCTAGGGAGATAGCCGAGGAGAGGGAGGAGAGGGAGAATTTGTAATGGAGGAAGTCAGGGAGGGAGCGGGATTTGCGCCAGAGGCGTTCGGCAGCCCGGGCGCAGGAGCGGAGGTAGCGGATGGCAGGGGTAAGCCAGGGGCGGGGGTCGAGGGGGCGGACGGGGCGAGCAGAGGGGGGGGCAAGAGAGTCAAGGGTCGAGGAGAGAGAAGCGTTGAGAGCAGAGACAGCAGAGTCAGGGGAGGAGGAGGCGAAAACGGGGGGGAGAAGGGGGGAAAGATGTGCGGCAAACTCCGAGGGAGTAAGGGCCTGCATATTGCGGAAGGGGCGCATAGAGGGGGAGGCGGAGGGGGGTCGGTGGGAAAGGCTGAAGGAGCCGAGGAAGTGATCAGAACTAGGGAAGGGGTCAAAGGAGAGGTCAGTTAGAGAACAGTTTCGAGTGAAGACGAGGTCGAGGGAATGGCCGTCAGTATGAGTGGGGGAGTCGGTCCAGAGTCGGAGATTAAAGGAGGAAGCGAGAGAGAGAAAGCGGGAAACAGAGGGGGCGGAGGGCGTGTCAACGTGAATGTTGAAATCACCAAGGATAAGAGTGGGGATATCATCGGAGAGGAAGAAGGTGAGCCAGGATTCAAAGTCCGGGAGGAAAGAGGAGAGGGAACCCGGGGGGCGGTAGATGACAGCAACCCGAAGGTGTAGAGGGGAGTATAAGCGCACAGAGTGGGCCTCAAAGGAAGGGAAGGAGGAGGAGGGGGGAGGGGAGAGGGTTTTGAATTGGCAGTGCTTAGCAAGGAGCAAGCCCACACCACCACCCAGGCCCTCAGGGCGGGGGCGGTGAGAGAACGACAGGCCCCCGGAGGATAGAGCAGCCGGGGTAACAGAGTTGGAGGGCGTGATCCAGGTTTCCGTAAGAGCCAGGAGTTGAAAGGGGCGAGAGAGGAAGAGATCGTGGATGAAGGGAGCTTTAGCCACGGACGAGCGGCAGTTCCAGAGGGAGCAGGAAAAAGGCAATTGGTGTTTGGGAAGGCAGGGGATGCGGATGAGGTTGGGGGATGGGGAACGGACGGGTTTGGGCCTAGGGGGAATGGGCGTGGGTGAGGATAAGGGGTAGGTTGGCTGGAGAAAGGCTGCTGGTGAAGGGAGAGGGAGAAGGAGGGGGTGCGTGAGAGAGGCTAGAAGGAGGGAGGTGATAGAGGGCGAGGAGGCAAGGGAGGTATAGGGAGGCATCATAGGTGTTACCTGTTCAGGTGTCGGGGGGAGGCCAGGCCTGCAGGAGCCGCGGGTGCTGTCAGGGGGGTGGCCCCTCGCTGTCCTCGCTCCGGCCTCACAACGGCCACAAAACGGCCGCTGCCCTTTTGTCGCCGCCCGCTGGGGGCGGGCGGGCAGCTTTGGCCTGGGGCCTGGGCTGGGCCCTCCCAGGGGGTGGAGCCTCGCTCACCTGCAGGGGATGAGCCCTGCTGTTGCTATGGCGGCGTGCTGTTAATACACACACATGGTTTACAAGAAGATTTAAGGCTCTTGCAAATTCAATCATGCACTAAAAAGCATGGCAATTGCAAGTTAAGGCTCCCGCATTAACTTCCATGCCATGTTAGCAGTAAAGACATTGTACAGTTTCACGTATTGTGCTCACTTACAACTTAGGCTCAATGCATCCACACTTTGCCTTTGTCTTTCAGTCCCAATCCTGTTCCTCTGCAAGCTGGGGGCAACACCAAATTTCACAATCCTAACATTGATCATTCCAATTTTAGAACAAATAGAATGTTGGGGCTTTATAATGTACCGTGCAATACTCCTTAACTATTAGCGTGCTCCTGCATTCTAATGATGACTCATGCGGACAAGCTCTAACAAACAGTGCCTGGGTGTTCACTTTCTTATTAGACAATGTGACTGTGAAAATGTCCTAAAAGCTGTAAGAGGGAAATGGAATAAGGTGATACATTATTTATAACCAGAGAAAATTAATCAGAACTCCTCAGTTCCCACTGTCCCCACACAGGTGCTCAATTGCTTCTTGGGAGAGGCCAAGAGACCAATAACCAAACTTTGGGGATATAAATGAATTTTATTATTAAGGGAGATATTAAAATGTATATTAGTACACTAAAGTAGTTAATTTAAATTCTGTGCAGAGTTCTTAACAACCTTCCATGTCCCCTTCCTTAGTGGGATCCTTTGTTAAAGCAGTCTACTGATCTTGTGTAGCAGTGTCACCTTCACTACGGTCACTTTGTGTGTGTTCTTCTAGGTGATGTTTTAATCTCATCCCTTTTATCGTTTTGAAAAGTTTAATATTATTGCAGTCTTGCAGAAAAGAGTGTATGTGTGTACACACTGTAGCATCTAACCAGCCTTTTATTTCTCCAAATCATATATCCCTTTACAAATCAACTTTACAGACATATCCTTAGAATTTAGTGTCAAACGTTTAAGGTTATTATGTGAAAAGTATCACTCTGTTTTGCACAAACAGTTTTACAGTAACTCTTTACAAAAGTGTAGTTATTCTTCTGGGTTTATGCAACTTCATATCAGTTTTTAAAAAATATATTCATATGTATGATACAAAACAATTCACATGTTTCTATCCATCCTCATAGATGAAATCCTTTTTCCGTTTCTTAGTCTTTTGTCACTACAATCATAGTCCATACAGAGTGTCACCATCAAAGTTCATCATCAGCCACTTTATTCACACCATTTTTCTCTCTCTACAGCACGGGTGTTACCAATGGAAACTCTCTTTGGATCCAGACTACACCTGAAACTGGTACATGGTTTATAACCTGTGGGTAATAGTTTCAATTTCAGGCACCGTGTCAGGTACCTGATGGGCTACCTGAATACCAATTGGGTACCCAATTACCCTCTCATCACCCAAAGTAATTATTGGTACCAATTTACTGATTTGCCTATTACTGATCAGGAAATTGGTAAATCTGTTTCAGAAATTAGTCAAAAAATGGGATGCAAACTTGAGAAACTGGGATGGAGACTTGAGAAATCAATACTAGAAGTCAGTTTTCCGGGACTGCAAGTAAAAAAAATTAGGACATCTGATAACCCATCAGACACTAATTGTGTACAGATTAGTATCGGAAGGTTGTGGGTTGGGTTGGGTACTGGAAATTTGACACATTTACATGTTTTTATGGGTGTTTGCATTAGCTCTAATCCAGAACCAAGTTTAACTAATTGTCATCACCTTTCTAGTTCTATTCAATTCCACTCATGACTATTATTTTTTGCCTAGTCCTTTTCCAGGTAAGTCCATGCAACCTTCAAAAGTACCAATTTTCTCCCTTTTAACCTTTTAAGTTAAAAAAACCCAAACATTCGTAGTTCAATTTCTTGCTGTGATACTAAAAGCACTTCCACAAGTGGAGCTAGCAAATCTTTGGTAGCGAAACACACCACATGAAAAATCAAGATGAAAAAGCATTATTATTAGTACAGGAAAATCTAGATACTATGTAATGAAACATGTCATGACTATCTAAAGTAAGTGCCTTTTCTACCAAGGCTCCATAAAAACATAGTTTGGGGAAACAATTCCCCCCCCTCCCCGCCCCCATGTAAAGACCCATCTACGAAGGAAGCAAAACAGTTTCCTGGAGGAGGTACTTGACCTCATTTTTCTCTCATATAATTGAGATCATGATGCACACTGATTCAAAATTTTCTTTTGCGTAGGATTCCTCCCTGTTTGATGGGGCAGCACAAGGTCTATGAATCACTATGCTTAATATGTCTGTATTCTTGGAACTAAAAATGGGTTTTTAGTTGGATTGTATGTACATTTTCTGCTGTTCCACGCATAGAGATGGATTTTGGTTCCAACCTACACTTGTGGGAAATGTCTGGTCCTGGGGCAGAGGCTGCCCTGCCACTGTGGTTTTTTTTTTTTTTCCCTTTTCCATTCTAACTCATGGATCCAGTCCCTTCCAAGGAATTTGGTGGCTGGGGATAGGTGTTTGGTGGGGATTTGAGAGTAGAAATGTGAGAGGAGGTTGGGTGGGTAGGTGGTTTTGGGTGGGTTTCGTAAGGCAGGGTTGCTTTGGGGTGTTAAGGGTTTTGTCTGTTTTAAATGTAAGCTGGCCTGAGCCTTAGGGAAGGGTGGCATATACATTTGAATAAATAATAAATAAATTAATAAATACACTCAAGCATTCAAGTCATGAGCTTAGGGAAAGGAATGGAATTGTGGGCATTCACTGAATGATAAGGGATGCATCTATGGCATAACTCCATAATCTGGACACTTCTCCTTCATTATCTCATCTTATTTATTTTATTTATTTATTTTTAAAATGTTATACCCCGCCCCTCCTGCCACAGGCAGCCCGGGGCGGATAACAAGATCCATAAATTATACAATATGTAAAATTGTATAAAACCAAATAAAACAGAGTAGAGCATCATCCTTCAATAATAATAGTAATAACAATAAAAAGAACCCCCCCCCCACCCAACCCCTTCCCCCCAACCCTTACCCCTCTCCCTCACCAAACGCCCAATGGAACAGCCAGGTCTTACAGTTCCTGTGAAAGGCTGGGAGGTCCGGGGCCACATGGACCTCCGCCAGGAGGGAATTCCAAAGGCATGGTGTGGCCACCAAGAACGTCCTATCCTGTGTGGCTCCCTGGGAAACCCGGGTGACCTCCAACATGGCACCCCTGGACGACCGGAGGGGCTGGTCTAGAACCCGGGGAGTGAGGCAATCTCACAAGTAGGCAGGACCCAGGCCATGTAAGGCTTTATAGGTTAAAAAACAACTTTGAATTGAGCACGGAACATTATCAGCAGCCAGTGCAGAGATCGGAGCACTGGTGTGATGTGCTCCCAGTGGCCCAGCCCCACCAAGAGCCGGGCCACTGCATTCTGCACCAGCTTCAGCTTCTGAGCTGTCACCAGAGGTAGCCCCACATAGCGCGCATTACAGTAGTCTAACTGAGAGGTAATAAAGGCATGGCTGATTGTGGTCAGGTTAGGAACTGACACCAGCAGCTGAAGCTGCGGCACCAGATGTAACTGTCAGAAGGCACTCCTCACCACAGCCTCCACCTGGAAATCCAGACAGAGCTGCGCATCGAGGAATACCTCCAGGTTCTGTACCTGGGAAGTAAGTGCAGGACAGACCCCATCTACTGAGGGGGCCATCACCTCCACCAGCTTACCCACTAACATCACCTCCATCTTGTCAGGATTCAGTTGCAGTCGATTAGCCCTCATCCAATCCCCCACATCTACCAGAGACTGGGTAATCACCGAGACATCCAGGCCTGGGTCAGTTAAAAAGGAGAGATACAGTTGGGTGTCATCCACATACTCATGACACCTCACCCCGAACCGTCTGATCGCCTCGCCGAGCAACTGTGTATACATGTTGAACAAGAGAGGGGACAAGACAGAACCCTGCAGAGCTCCACACGAGAGGTCCCAGTATGATAAAAAAACAGTCCCCCAAAACTACCTGCTGGGTTCTTACAGTCAGGATCAAGGGGAACCATTCAAGAACAGCCCTGCCCACTCCTGCACAGTCCCGCAGGTCTGTCACCAACATCTCATGGTCAGTGGTATCAAACGTAGCCAACAGATCTAACAGGATCAGCAGGGTCGAACAACCCCAATCCATATTGTGATGCAGGTCATCTACCTAAGCCACAAGCGCAGTCTCAGTGCCATAACCCAGATGAAAGCTGGACTGAGAGGGATCAAGGAAACCGATGTGATCAAGATACCCCTACAGCTGCCGAGCCACTACCTGTTCAATAACCTTCCCTAAAAAGGGAAGGTTAGAGACAGGCCGATAGCTGGCAGGGGAGTCAGTCTCAAGTGATGGTTTCTTGAGCAGAGGCCACACCACTGCCTCCTTGAGACAGCCCGGCACTCTGCCCTCCCGCAGGGAGACGTTGACCACCCCAGCCAGCAACAGCTCCATTGTCTCCCGGCAGAGCTTAACCAGCCAGAATGGGCATGAGTCTAATTCACAAGAAGTGGCCCCGACCGCCCCAAGAACATCCACCACATCAGTGGGCATCACCGACTGAAACTGATCCCAGAAAACCGGACATAACGGGGCATCCATAACCTCTGGTTCCCCTAGTGTAATAAATCTGTAATAAATCTGTGTCAAAATCATGGTGAATTTTGTCCACAAAATAATCCACAAACATGTCACAGTGTGCAGTAGATGACTCCGCTCCAAGATTGAGGGAGGCCGGACTGACCAGCCCCCTCACTACCCGGAACAGCTCTGCTGGACAGGATTTTGTGGACTTGATGAGGGCAGCAAAGAACTCCCTCTTTTCTGCCTGCATTGCTATGGCATAGGCTCGTAAACTGGCTCTATGCTGCAATCTATCGGCTTCAGCACATGATCGACGCCACCATCACTACAACTGCCGCCCATCTCGCTCCAGCAACCACAGCTCCTAGGAAAACCAAGGAGGTCTGCAGAGCTTCCGCCTGGGCAGCAGATGCCTAGGAGCTATCTGATCAATGGCCTCCATCAGCAAGGTGTTCCACAGCACAACAAGGTCATCAATGAGATGGTTGTCAAGGTCAGAGGGTATTTCCCCCAGAGCATTCCAGGACCATCCCAGTTCCATCATCCTCTGGGGGCGAACCATCCAAATCAGCTCAACACCCTTTCAGGGGCAGATGTGCACTAGGAGTGAGGTCTGCAGGAGGTAATGGTCACATGACAAGGGCACAGCTGATATCTCCCCCACTAACGGAACACCCGCCTCAAGGCAAAGATAAATTCAGATGGATAAAATAACAAAATTTCAGAGAATGCACTACCGGGAAGGTGGAAAAACCCAGCACCTCAATGGCCAATGAAGCAGTGAGGGGAAAAAAATTTCCTTCCCAGAGCCCAAGAATGGGGTGACTAGATGAAGTTTACAGCAGGAACATGCACCAAAACATGAGCAAGGAAGGGAGGCTGGGTGGAAACTTAGATTTGGTGCAAAGAGACCAACATAGAGCTGTGCACCAAGGTTCAAGTCCCTGTGGCCACCTGAACTCTTGTGGGGTTAAGTCCTTTGTTGACTTAAGCTGTCCAAACCCTCTTGGGTCAACACATCATCTTCTGGTCTAGTTTCTGGCAGTCAGAGGCTTGGGTCCACCTTGAGTATGAGGTGACATACCCTATCTGCTAACTGTCACCAACAGACCTATCCTTCAGTACTTCTTTAAGCTTATATTTGAATTTGAAACACTGTATTCAAAATCAGAGCAACAACTTCCAAACAGAATAAACATTGTTTAAATAGTTGGGTTTTAAAAAAAATCCAAAACACCTCCATTTCCAAGACCAATTCCACCCTTTAGAATCTGTTTATTCAAGTTCTTATATCAACATCTGCATGGATTGCCCTTAGGATAGAGGGAAATGTAGCTATATAAAGTCTCCAGCAATATCCTTCCCATTTTCTGGGAACAAAATATACAATCCTTTGTAAACCTCAACAATGACTGTACAAGTTTAACTTTTTACTGAGAGTGGTGGTTAGTCATGATCGAGAAGATCGTTTACATACCTGTGTGCATTATCACTCTTCTTGCAGGTCTTATCTTAAATACTGACCCACACTGGTACGCAGTCTATTTCAAATCAGTCCCTTCTTGCACAAGGATAAGCCGAGGGAAAAAAAAGAAAGGCTAGGAGAAATGTTAAATGTCAGAGTCCTTTTGAAAAAAATATGGGCGGAAGCTTTTATCCACAGAAGTCAGTGGGTCAGCTCCCATTGACATTAATGGAGGCAGATTGCTCCCAATAATATTAGTAAAGCCTTTCTTTTACTCAATAAAGAGGAGGCTCTCAAGTGGGAGAAAAGAAAAATTCTCACAGAATCTCACTTGCAACAGGGCATGGTTGGGATAATGGGTGGAAGTTCAAATGTGTGACAATAAGCTAACATTCCCCCAGCAGTGCCCCTATGGACAGAACAGGATAGGACAGGCACCACTACCCACTCCCAAGCCAATGACTTACAGGTCAGCAATGTAGCGCACACAGCCAAATTCACCAAAGGGAATGGGAAATGACTGTACAGCCACTTTTATTTTGCCCCTGCCAGACAATCAAAACTTGCCATCAGACTTGTCCATCGCTCAGCTGTCCCCTCCCATGCCCCCTCCTACCAAATATGGCACCAAGTTTCATTTCCTAGCTCAGAGAAACTAGGGGGTCAACTGTCTGGATCACTCCAGTCATGTGTACAATGGTGCCAGCACTTGATGGAGGCTTCCAAAGTTTTCCATGGACCGACCTTGGTACTCAAAGCTTTGAACTTCAGAAATTTGGAATGAACGACTTGAATTCCTGGTGGATTCCAAAGTTTTCTGAAAACCGAGTTTCAGCTAATACACGGGCTGTATTTGTGGGGAAAAGTACAGAGACTTCGTCTGAAACTTATTTTGCTGTCTGCTTCATTTGCATAAATTTTGCAGTTTGATTTTGGTAATTTGCAACTGAGAGCATTTCAACACATTAAGGTAGCCTCATGGCTATTGTCCAAGACCTGTGTTCATGTGAACACACACAGATAGGTCTAGTTATGTGAAAACCCCAGGGTGGTTCCCCCAGTAAAAGCTGGAGTTATTGCTCCAGGTTTCTTTTAAATAACATCTAGCTATTGTATTATTATCTATCATTTCTGTAGTACTTTAAGCCTTCAAAGTGCTTTATAATCTTTATCTGGTTTTCCCTCACAACAATCCTGTCAGGTAGGTCATTATAATTCCAGTTTAGCAGATGTGGAATTGAGGTGAAAGATTAGTGGGTAAAGACACACAAGACGTGGCCGGCCGGATCCCCTGCCCGCCCTGGGGAGGGCAAATGCAGCTGCCACACTTTGGACTGACAGAGAGGGCAGTCCAAACAAGCAGCCCTTCCCCCCCCCTCCCGCCGGCTGTCACCAGAGCCTCCCCACCACTGGTCCAGCTGAGGAGTCAGCTCCCCAGCAGGTGACCCATTCTATTTTCTGCACCAGGGCCAATTCTCACCTAGATACTACAGTTAGTAATTGAAATTCTGGATAGTTAATCCGATAACTGTTTGTTATCTACATACCATAGTGGTTAACCAGCTATCCAAAATACTGTTAGCAATTTACCATTACAATGTAACAGATTAACTTTTTAACCACCTAACCATTTCCCCCATACTGTCATTTCTGGGGGTTTTCCCCTCCTCGTTTTACATTTGTTGCTTGTTTATAGGGATGGGCAAACGCGGTTCGGAAGTTTGGAGTTCGGCCCGAACTCGTCCTGTTCGGACGACTGAACAGAACTGAACGTCCGAGCACGAACTGGCCGAACTGAACTCAATTCCGAACGTCGAAATGACCAAACAGTTCGGTCAGTTTGGATCGCGTTTGGGTGAGTTCGGGTGGCAAAAAAAGGTTCACTGTAAGGTCAAACGTGACAGGGAGGAGTAGTACTAGTCACCGAGGAGCAGACTTCCAGGCACCAGGGGTGGAGAGACTTGCAAGAAATGAAACTATCTGCCTCCCGCCTTCCCAACACCTTCTGAGCTAGTCACTGTTCCTGAACAGCAGGCGTTGAGTAGGATTATTAGATTGCTTTAAGTTTCATTTCAGTTTTGTACTGAAATGAAACTTAAACCTTAAACTGAAACCTTGTGTTTGTGATTCTCCCCCCCCATCCCATATATATAGAGAGAGTAGTTGTAGGAGCTAGCTTAGTGATAGAGATAGCGTTAGTGATTTAGTTTTAGTGTTTGTAGGAGCAGGCCTGTGTACTTATTAGATAATCCATTTAGTTCATAGCATTTAGAATAGTTAATAGCAGTTAGATTTAGTGTAGATAGATATATAGATTAAAAAAACAAAACAACCCCATTTAAAAGCAAAAAAACCAAATAAAAACAAAAGAAAACCATATAAAACCCAATAAAAAACCAAAAAAACATATAAAAACAACAAAAACACACATCAGAACATTTTCAAAACGGCTGAACTGACCGGCCGAACCCGGCGAACTAACAGAAATGCCAAACCGAACGGATGAACCAAACGCAGCCGAACCGAATGGACGAACCGAACAGATGAACCGAACGCAGCTGAACCGAACGGCCGAACCCGAACCGCAATCTGTTCAAACAAAATTAAACTTGAAACAGGTAAGGAATTATGGGCAAACAGAACTAGCTGGTAACCACAGAATGGATAGGAAAATGACTGTAATCTCAATAAATGGCACAATAATGTGGTAACTCGGTTAAAGCTCTGGTTAATAATCAGTAACCACTTTATTTTCAGTGCCATTTGGGTAATAGAATTAAATAGTTATAGATATCTAAAATGGTTGTCCATGCAGCTCTTCTTCTTAGTCTCTGCTACTCTGTCCTGTAACGCTCCTCATGTCCTCTGAAAATCACAACTAACTAAAATAGTCTGCTTTTTCCCTTTTATCTACTGTAACATGGATCTCATGGTCCTTGTCTAATATGAAGAGATTATTAGTAATTGTCTCACAAGTAATCTAAGCATTATACAGTTTCTACTAACTGCACTTTCTTATCTCTGTATTTCTATTGTTTTCACAATCTTATAATCTTTATTCTCTTCTGACACTAGTATACATTAGGGTAGCACAACTTCAGGGGATATTAAGAAGTTCATAATGCCAAGAAACGATACAATTAAAAGCCCCCTAAAGTTGTTGGGAGACAACCCTTTGGCTTCAATAAGTATTGTATCAAGTCATGGTGGGTTCTCTTTGATGTTAACCAATTACCTTTTTTGTATATGTAGGTGCCTGCTGAAGCCATACAGTAAAACTTTGGTGAAAAGTGTAATACACCTTACTAGCATATGTTAAACCTCTACCTTAAGGATATATTACTAGCCACTGTTATCCATGCTTTCATCACCTCAAGGCTGGAGTACTGCAACACACTCTACATGGGGTTGCCCTGGATGACTGTTTGGAAGCTGAAGTTGGTGCAGAATGTGGTGGCTCACCTCCTTTCAGGGGCGAGGCACTGGGAGCGCATTACACTGGTGCTCTGTAGTCTGCATGGCTGCCTATAGCTTTCCATGCACTATTCAAGGTGCTGGTTTTGACCTGTAAAGGCCTAAATGGTCTGGGCCCCACATATCTGAAAGCTCTCCTGTCCTTCCACGCCCCATAGCAACCCCTGCAATTAGACAGGAGCGCCCCCCTATGGGTACCATCTGTTAGTCTTGTTCATATGAGGGCTTCCAGGGGGGTATTCTTAGTTGCTGCCCCGATGATATGGAACTCCCTTCCCCCAGAGGTTTCATTTGAGCCCAAGCATGAGTGTCTTCTGGATGCGGGGAAAGACCTTTTTATTTGTAAAGGTGTTTGGTGGGCAGGCTTAGGGATGGGGGGTTGGGTGGGTTTAGGGTAGGGTTATGAGGGGGGTTGGATGTGGTAAATTGGGAGGTGGGTTTTGTGGGAGTTTGAGGGAGGGTTCAGGGTTTGGGGGAGTTGTTTTAGTATTTTATGGTTTTTATGGCTTTTTCAATATGCTTTTGTATTCAATTCAATTCAATTCACCTTTTATTTGTATCCCGCTCTTTCTCGCCTACGGCGACTTGAGGTGGCTAACAACAAAGGTAGAACATACAAAATAATAATAACAACTATAATTCAATACAAAAACATAACCCAATAACCCCTTAGTTATCACAATATATCACACTCATAATCTTCATCATCAGCCTATTGCTCTATCCCTGCTGCCACCAGGGAAGGGTTAAAACAATTTCAGCCCAGACTCCTGCTCTCACCAGGAGAAGGGGCCCATCCAATTCACAATAATATATAACAATATTCATTATTCAATATAACAATAACTTACATATCTATGGATACAAAACAACCCAATCCTACCTCAATGATAATCCCTCACCCATCCCTTCCCCTGCTGCCACCAGAGGTTGGTAGTAGGGGGGAAAAATGCCCCCTCCCTCATAACTACCCCCTTAATACGCATCCTAGTACCCTGCTCCCCCCTTTTACCCCCCAACAGACAAGGCTCACCGGGAATAATGGCCCCCCTGGGTCCCCCATGGCCCCCGAAGTGCCCCAATAGGCCGCACCCTTTGGCCATGGCCTTTTGGTTTGCGGCCTGTGGCGAAGCCACTGGCAGCTCCTCTCTATGCCCCTCCCTCCCGCAGCCACTTCCAGGTCGGGGTCAGGGGATAAGCCGGCCCAGGTGCACAGCTTCGTTGCTTCCCCCTTCCCACCTCCCCGCACTAACTGTCCATGTTGTTGCCCCGCAGATCTTCAGTGGGGATTGACAGCAGTGGTGGTGGTGACAGCAGCATAGCATCCCAGCAGTGGCAGCAACAGCAACGGCAACAGTGGCACAGCAAGCCCCCACGGAGGTCCAGCAGATGGAAAAGTCCCAGCGAGTCTGTTCCCCAGGAGCCGCTGGCAGCTCCTATTTATGCTCCCCCCTCAGCCACTTCCAGGTCGGGGGTCACTGGACAAGCTGGCCCAGGTGCACAGCTTCGTTGCTTCCCCCAACGCCCCCCTCCCTGCACTAACTGTCCATGTTGTTACCCCGCAGATCTTCAGCGGGGATAGACAGTAGTGGCAGCGGCAGCAGAAGAGTGTTCCAGCAGCAGCGGCGACAGCAACAGCGGCACAGCGAGCCCCCACGGAGGTCCATCAGATGGAAAAGCCCCAGTGAGTCTGTGTTTGTATATGTATTTGATATATGGGTTTGTATATTTTGTAAGCTGCCCTGATCCTCTTTTACGGAAGGATGGGATAAAAGTTCAAATAAAAAACATAAGTAAATTTTTATTTATTCAGTTTTTTTTATCCTGCACTTTCCTAAAAAGGCTAAGGATGGCATACAAACAAAATATAAACATATATATCCAGGCCCTGGAGACCCAGACCCAGCAGTCTCGGTGTTTGCCCGGTGGTTGGAAGCTGTGGGGGAATGGATAAGGGCGAATCAACTGAGACTGAATCTGAACAAGTCTGAGGTAATGGTGGGGGGTAGGACTGGGGGGGTGGTAGCTCCCGTTATAGGCAAGGTCTGCCCCCCTCTGGCTGCTCAGGTCCGTAGCTTGGGGTTGCTGCTCGACCGTCAGCTCTGCCTGGATTGTCAGGTGGAGGCTGTGGCGAGGGGAGCATTTTGCCAGTTACATCTAGTGCGATGGCTGCGGCCGTATGTCTCCAACTTGGACCTGGCAACCATCATCCATGCTTTCATTACCTCTTAGGGATGGGCGAACGTGGTTCGGCAGTTCGGTGTTCAGCCCGAACTTGGCCTGTTCGGACTACCGAACGTGAACATGAACCTGAACACGAACATACCGAACCAAACATTGAATGGCAAAATGGCGAACATACCGAACACAGAACGGCAAAATGGCCGAACAGTTCGGTCAGTTCGGATCGCGTTCGGTTGTGTTCAGGTGACTAAAACGTGGTCTACTGACAGGTCACTGGAAGGCCAAATGTAGCAGGGAGGGGGAAGTCATCTGACTCAGCTAGGAGCAGACTTGCAGGCACCAGGGGTGGAGAGTGGATAGCGGCTTGAAGTAGCAGCCAGCCTGCTGAATCACCATCTCTTTTCGCCTCAGATCATTGGCTTGGCAGTCTGCGATTGGCCACGGGCTAGGCTGCACGGAGCCAATGGGGCTTGCAGTGAGGCGGACACAGCAAGAAACAAAACTGTCTGGGTCTCAATTCATTATTTGTGAGGGCCTTGTAGGCTTCTACCCAGCCTGAGGGGGAGCTCTGCCTGCCCCTCCCCCTCCCAAGCACCAGCAAGGCCTCCACACACCCCACCAGCTCTTAGCCCTGACAATGCAGAGCAGTCGAGCAAGATATCAGCTACTGTATCTTCCTTGCCACTTTTACACATCTGGCACTTCCGGAACTCATGAGGTATACCCTTATACCTTCCCTCTACAGAGGCAGAAGGAAAGGTATGCATACGCATTCTGGTGAATGCGGTTCTTATTGCAGGGTCTGACCACTTAAAAAGATAGAAAGAGTCTGGGCATGGCTCAGCATAAGTCACCAATACCCAGGGCAACCTTCTGTGTAGCTAGCAAAGCCCCTTCATATTGGAGGCATTGATCTAAATTCTGGTGTAGCTGAATCACTATAATATTCATCTACTGCAGAATTTTGTTCCAATATTTTAACAGATTTATGGACATCTGTGTCACCATCAAGTTTATCTTCATAAACTGGACTTACCATCTGCAGAACTCCTGACGTTTGTGTTCCTTGAGTTTTCACTGACAGGGAGGGCTGTGGTGAAGTACAAGCTGCCCCCCTCCCCAAAAGCCTACTCCTCTGCACCCACCTGCAGATGCCCACTGAAACTAAAAAACCCTCCGACCACCAGCACCCACTGCCTCCCGCCCGCTGCCAAGGAGCCTGTCTCTCTTTCTCTCTGTCACACCCAACAACACAAACATCAGCAGCCCTGCACCTCCTGGGGGCTTTCTGCTAGTTGAGACCCTGCTGCTGGCACCGCACATCTTTGGGTTACTACGCTACTTGAAGTGACATGTGCTGCCAGAAGGGATCTAGTAGCTGTATGAGATTCTGCCACCTGCCAGCCATAACTTAAGCACATAGGGAGGGATAAAAGAGAGAATTAAAATGAAGCTTGTAACAATAAATTTGAAAACTTTACTCAAAACTATTTACAAATTCAATACAGGAAAACACAACAACAACAAAAACAACATTTAATAAAACAAAAGCAAACATGGAAAGGAAACTTATAAACAACAACCTAAGATTCAGTGTCTCTGCCACTGGGCCTGTCCTCCCGTATTTGGGCGAAAGGCAACAGGACTTGGGGCGGCTCGCAGTCCAGAGGGCAAGCAGCCACCATGGAGGGGTCCACCAGGCCATTGTCCACCGCTTTCGCCACCACCTCTTCTAGGTCTTTATGCCACTTGGAGAGTGCCTGGTGGCGGAGAGCGGCGCTGCGCCTGGAGAGCGGCGCTGCTCGGTGGACAGATACTGGCTGTATGCCAGCACCTGCTGCTGCTCCGCCTACACCGCCCACATCTCCGCCACCAGGCACTTCTCCAGGTCAGTGGTGGAGCGCTGGACCTCCTCCATGTGGCCCTGGGTGGAGTGATGCAGCCTGTCCCGAAGGGCCTTCATTGCGGCATCTTCTGGGATCTTGGGGGTCTCCATGGTGAGGCTTGAGGTGGAGGGAGGGGAAGGGCTTATATGCCTCCTTTTCCTGGAGGCCTTCCCCCCCTTTGCAGGCGCTGCGGCTTGACAGGCGCAGCTGCAGAGGAGTCCTCGCCTACCTGCCTCACCCGCATTTTGTGGGTCCGCTCAATATGGCTGAGCAGCCCCAATGTTGTTCCCTCCCTCTGCCGGCGGATCACTCTTTGGCAGATCTAGAAAGAGCAGAAAAAGAAAGGAACATTAGAAGTGCCATACTGTGTCAGACCAATGGTCTGTCAAGCCCTGCCTGCATTCTGTCTCCACAAGTGGATGGACTGGGTGGCCATCAAATCTCTCTCTGGAGGGGACTTCCATTCCTAACAGGTCAGAGGGTAATTCATTCCCTGTTGTTCCAGTCCCCGTGACATACCTTGCATGTGGCAGTTCTGTCGCCCTGGATGTAAAACCTCCAGACATCTGACGACTGGCACCTGGGGGTGTCTGGGGGTGACGATGGCGAGCTCCGCCTCGGGGTCCGGCGGCGACGAGGTGTCGTCCTGGGCCTGGAAGCAGGGCTGGGCCTGGGGCCAGAAGAATCCAATTCCTCTCTAAAATGGGAACACATAAAACACCAAGTAAATATCATGCATTTATGATGATGCCTCTAATCCTCCCTCCTTGTGGGTGCTAGGGATGGCAACTAAAAAAAACCATAAGGCACGTGCAAATCCTGCCCTCCCCATGAGTGCTAGGGGATGCTAGATATTTCAACTAGAAAGCCGCCCCTGGTTGTCACGTGCAAATCCTGCCCTCCCCATGAGTGCTAGGGGATGCTAGATATTGCAACTAGAAAGCCGCCCCTGGTTGACACGTGCAAATCCTGCCCTCCCCATGAGTGCTAGGGGATGCTAGATATTACAACTAGAAAGCCGCCCCTGGCTGGCACATGCAAATCCTGCCCTCCCCTCATGCTAGGGGATGCTAGATATTACAACTAGAAAAGTAAAAGTAAAAAAAAGGTTTACACAAACCTGGCAGGAATGGCAGTAGAGCCCACCGCTTCCTCCTCATCCGAGGAGGAAGCCAGTGCCACCACCGGTGCAACGGGAGGTGCAGGGGCAGCGGCTGCCACCGGTTCCTCCTTCTCCTCCTCCTCCTCCTCCTCCTCCACCGGCAAACTTGCCCCCAGCCGGAGGATGCGACCTGCACCAACACTCTTCTTCATATTTTTTTTAACAAAACCCACACACCAACAGTCACCCACAACACACACCAACCCACTCAAACACACAGCACAGCCAAACCCAACACAATTACAGTCAAGACACATGAGCAAGCAGCCACCGAATCAAACACACACCCACTCGCCTCACAGCTCTACATACACACACAAATTTCCGATTTCCACCGCGATTTCCGGCTTCCTGCGCTCTCACGATATTTTCGGCCGAATGCCGAACAGCCTAACGCGAACTCAGTGATCCACCCAAACGGCGAATGGCCGAACACGAACACACGAACCAAACGCGGCTGAACTGAACGGCCAAACCCAAACCACAATCTGTTTGCCCATCCCTATTACCTCTTGATTTGACTACTGTAACACGCTCTATGTGGGGCTGCCTTTGAAGGCGATCTGGAGGTTGCAGCTGGTGCAGAATGTGGTGGCTCATCTCTTAAAAGGGACTGATTGCCATGAGCACATTACACTTGTGCTCTGTTCTCTGCACTGGCTGCCAATACAATTTAAAGCTTTGGTAATGACCTTTAAAATCCTAAATGGCTTGGAGCCTGCTTATCTGCGAGACCAGCTCAGGCCCTAGGTCATTTTGAGGCCCCTGCGATCGGCCGTGGAAGCCCAACTCTAGATCCCCCCAGGTATCCTGGGTGGTAAAGGCAGGGCGGGCATTCTCAGCAGCTGCACCAGGGCTGTGGAACTCCATCCCGATGGAGGCCCATTTATCCCTGGACTTCCCCTCTTTCCAAAGATTGTGTAAGACCTGGTTGTTCCACTGGGCCTTCAGGGAAGGGGCCTGTAGGGGGTGCGTGGGCGTGGGTGTCGTTTATTGTCTTTTAGCATTCTTCCTTTATTAAAAGAATTTTTTTTTAAAAAAATATATATTTAGTTTTATTGTTAGATTTTATGTTGTTCACCGCTCTGAGCTGCCATGGTGAGGAAGGATGCGGGGTAAAAGTGTATTTAAATAAATAAATAAATATTAAAAGTCTATACAAATAGGAAAAGACAAAAACAACTCCAAAAACCTGCAACAGTCATCAAAGGGAGCCCCACATATTGTGTTTCTGTAATCTAGCCTCGAGGTGATGAAAGCATGAATGACATTGGCCAGATCTGAATCATAAATAAAAGGCCATAGTCTCTTCACCAGATGGAGTTGGTGAAAAACACTCCTGGCCACCACTGCAACCTGACAATCAAGGCGCAAGAAGGGGTCCAGAAGCACTCCAAGGCTACAGACCTGATTGACCAGAGGTGGCCAGACTCCATCAATAAGTGGAGTCCCAATCCCCTTCAGGCCACAAGGCCGGCGAACCATAATCACCTCAGTTTTGTCTGGATTCAGCTTCAATCGGGTCACCCTCATCCCCTACAGCAACCAGGCATTGGGTAAGAACCAAGACTGCAGGGCTTGGTTCAGATGAAAAAGAGAGGTAGAGATGGGTGTTATCAGCATACTTATGGCACTTTACCCCAAACCTCCAAATGACCTCACCCAGTAGTTTCATATACACTTTGAACAAGAGGGGAGACAGAATGGAACCCTGCAGGACCGTACCAGGGAGGTCCCAAGAGGACCACATGTAATTTCCCATTATTGCTCTCTGGGACTGCCCTAACAGAAAGGATCAGAAACACTCAAGCGTGGACCCAAGTGCCCCCACCAGGTCCCATAGTTGTGTCATCAACACCTTGTGATCAACCGTATCAAAGACTGTTGAAGAACCTAACGGGATCAACATGCAGAATTATCTGTGTCAATTTCAGCCACCCCGAGCTGCCTGAGGCAGAATGGGAGTGGCATAAAAATTGTTAAAATAAAATAAATAATAAAATCTCCAGGTGCAGGTCATCAACCAAGGCCACAAGCACAGTCTCTGTGCCATACCCAGGATGAGAGTCCGACTGAAACGGGTCCAGGAATATGATGATATCAAGATGAGCCTGGAGCTATCAGGCAATCACCCAGGCAACCATTTGCAGGAGGTATCTCTCCTTCCTGTTCCAGCAGCACAGTGTCAAAAGCCGTTCCCCTGAGAAGAAGTGGTGATGGGGTTCTTGGATGTAGAAAGGGAAGGGAAAATGAAAGGAATTATGTTTTACTCTGGTTCACAATGACTGCTTTCTCATGTTCATTAATACGCGCCCTTCAGTGCTGCGGGAAAATCTGCGCTCAAATGATGCACAGCTTCCATCTCATGAGAAGGGAAATGCGGATCTTTTCCGGCAAACATACGTATCCAGCAGGGAAATAAAAAGGTACTCTGCTGGATGTACATGTTTCCTGGCAAACTTCCTCATTTCCTCCCTTCTTACGAGATGGAAGCTGCACGTCAGTTGAGTCTTGGACTTCCCCGAGGCGCCAAAGACTGTGTATTAATGAACATGAGAAAGCTCCCAATGTCTTTTAAGAACTCTACATTTTTGCCAAAGTGCTATTGTTTTCAAACAGTAAACAATAAGTGTATTTTGTAGCAAATACTTAGTACCACTCCAGTAGCAAATACAAAGTTTCTGTTTTTATTCTGTACTCAGAAACGTACCCTTCTATGGACTGTGCTGGATTTGCCATCAGCTGCTCAAGTACATAAATGTCAAGATCAAGCATCTGAGTCATCGTTGTTGTTGTTATTTTAAAAAGTCTTTTAATTTGTTCTTTCCAAACACTTAAAAACATGCAAATTTATTTGCTTTCTCAACTAAATTATTTACATCCTGTAAATAATATGCATGTATACAAACAACTAAAGACTGTACATAGATTTTAAAAGCATCCCTGAAGGTTTGGTGTAAATGGATTTTAAATGAATCTCTGGAGTTTTCTGAATGCAAACCTTTGTAAAACTTTTAGGTTCTCAGATAATATTAAAATGCTGTGGAAGAACAGCTTCCATGAGATGCTACCTACACTCTAATAGCCTTTTGCAGCTTACTAAGGAAATGCAGCAGAAGGCGTGAAGTATGCTAACTCGACTATAGAGCCTTTAATACTAATAAACTCAATGGACATAGTTAAAAAATGATTCTTCTGGTGTAGTCCCATTAACTTTAACAGGTCTACTTGGAGTAAGTGGTTTACGGATTTCAGCCAATGTTAGTAGATCAGAAATTAAGCAAGTGCAAAGAGTATGAATTGTAGTGCAGTCATTTCCATGACTATGTAAACCGGAGGTGGGGAACCTCTGGCCCAGGGGTGAGATCTGACCAACAGCCAGTTTTTATTCAGCACCATTCTAGTTCCTGGATCTGCTCTATGGATCCAGTTCCTACACAAAGCACTAAGGCCACTTTTACACATGGCAACAAGGGTTTTTGTAAGTGCTCGAGATAATACCACGTGTTATAAATGCTTATAAGAATTCATTTTTTGTCATTTGTAAAAGCGTCCTAAGACTAAGCTCAGGGTAAGGGAACAAAGATGGGGGGTATGCACACAAGGATCTGGGAGAGCTCCAATGCACAGATCCATGATCTGGACCCTCCTCTTCCCCTGTTAACCCTGTAAGCAACTCCGCCCCCAACTTCTACGTAGTCCTCAGAGTGCATTAATTTTCAAAGTGACCCCTAGAGGGAAAGGTTTTCCCATCCCTGATGTAAACTAAGCCTACTTACAGAAAATGACTAGTTTCTAACAGTATACTTGTTCTTCCACACCCAATAATAAAAAATACAGATACCTATAGTTTGACCAAAGTTCACACATCAAACCGGTAACTGTACTAGGGCAAGACCTGTCCATTCTCCTGGTTCCCAGTCCTGTCAGTTAACCATTAATCCTTTCCTTCTCCAACCTCAGTATTTGCAATGACAGCACAGGATGTCTATTTTTGTAAGTATTCTTCCATAGTTGGATGTGCTATCTCTGACAATAATGTTTCTCTAGAACTGTATCAGGGGTATGTAGAACACCTTTACTTTCTTCAAAGACATCATGATCCCAAGAGATATTTTCTACCTTTGGAGGGTTTGGATTAATACTGAGACAAGAGCAAGTGTTCCCTTCCTGATGGGAAATGCCTACCTTTTGAGAACCCATGCGACCGTTCAGTATTTCCCTAGTGATCAGCAATTCCATGCTTCTGTCATCCGATGGAAACAGCAT
Source organism: Sphenodon punctatus (assembly GCA_003113815.1). Lineage (NCBI taxonomy): Eukaryota > Metazoa > Chordata > Lepidosauria > Sphenodontia > Sphenodontidae > Sphenodon > Sphenodon punctatus. The sequence continues at coordinate 402,411 of QEPC01010447.1, forward strand.
CACTGTGATTGCTCACTTCAGGCCTAGTTTGGATGCTTATTCATCCACTTTACTTGGCAGCTTTCCTCCTCCATTTCCTCCATCTAATATCCTCAGTGTTTAAGAGTTTGCATTTTGTCATTTATATAGTACTGCAGCACTGTTCTGTCAGCAGAGCTGCTGATCTTATGTAGAACACTTTCTGCTACTACATTGCCTTCTATTTTTGTTTTTATATTTTGTCATTGCTAGTGTTCTTCATCTTTCCATTTTTTCTTGTACAAAAAAAGAGAAAGGAGAAGTGTTTGTAAGTTTAGGACATTGATAAACAGAAGGAAGGTTATGTTTTTCTTTCTGAGAGGAGGCAATACAGGTGTGGGGAGGGAAGATTACAAAGGACATTAACTCAACAACTTTTCCTAAAAGGGCAAGAATGTGATTTGAAAGTTCGGTGAACACAATGGAAAATGAATGGTTTCCCAACACTTATGGAAAATTGGGCCTCTTTATTTTGTCTTAAAGTAAGCATTAAAAAAGTCAGGTCTTCAAATTTACTGATTATTTTTTAAAATGTTATCTTTGTTTCTCTATTTTAGCCGATGAAAAATGTGTCCCTTGCCGCTCATCCTGTCAAATGGGGGGGGGGGGGAGAGGGGTGAAGGGTTTTTTGTTGTGCTCCCATAAAAGGAAGGAGCAAGGGTTCAGGCTTCTGTTGCAGTGCCGTCTTGAGAGTAACTGCTCAGACTGGGATTGCCTACGCAACATCCAGCTGAGTTGTGAACAATGCAAGGCCCGTCCAGGGTTGCTGGGTGGTCCAGAGTGGGAGGCTCAAATGTAAGATCTTGCAAGGCGAGATAGAGGTTGTGTTCAGGTTACTCTGAGTGCTGAACACAACCAAGCCTGAGAGGGAGAGCATCACCCACTCTGAGCTGTTTCTAACAACACTGAGCATTAGTAGGTTGGCTAATTTGTAGCTGGGAAGGAATTTTTACAGAAACCCCATCCATTGGCCAAAGGGATTCCTAGTTTTCACCTTCCCCATAGTGTTATTTATTTATATTGCTTGGTCAGGGCCGGCCCAGGTGGTATTTTCTGTTATAATTTGTCACAGTCTTATACTGGGGGTCCAGTAAGTTTGCTATATTTCCTTATAGAGAGTTATATTCAATGTGGCGACATCTCCCTAGGAGATGGGGAACTGGGACCTAGTGTAGAAGCAGAGTGCGGTTAGCAGTGGGTCACATCCAGGGGACAGGTAAACTTGTGGGCACCAAGGGGCAAATGGGCCTTGTGTAGCTCATCCTTGCTATGGTCCTGTGGTAGACGGCGTGATTGTCCTCCCTGATCCATGAACTGTGTCATGCGATGCAGGGGGAGGCATAATTATCCATTTTAAGCGTAGGTACCTGAGTCACCTCAGGATCTGTTACCCTCAACATTAAAGTTGATAGTGTAAGACCTGTCAATTACTGGACCCAAATTGCCTTCGGCTATTTACCCACCCAGATTCGTGTTACTTTAAATAAAGACCACAGTCATGAAAACCCAGCTATTTGTGTCCTTGCCTCATTCCAGGATGTGTCAACAACAGTCATGTGGACAAAAATTGTAAAATGTTCTCCCAAATATGGTGTGTAGGTTTGAATTATTGAGACAGCAATTTTGTTTGGTTGTTTTTTAAAAAAATAAAAAAGTAGAAGTGATGTTCTAATGCCAACATAATATGAGAATTATTTTGTTCATGCTCCTGGTTAAAGGACAGTGGATAGATGATAAACTCACGGTGGCGGGTAGGGGCATAGATAAACAAATTGGTATCGACAGGATGTATTGTCAACTAACTGGTTATTTTTAACCCCTATGTCTTTTGAGAGGGATTGGTTTATTTTTGGTTCCTGCCATAGAAATACAATCTAGCCTGTGTAGTGCCATCAGGGAAAATTGATATGCTAGGAGGGTCTGAGGCTGTCCAAATGAAGAACACAGTTGGGTCCTTTGCATACTCTAAGGAAACAGGATGACACATTGCATATGTTCTGTATCTTGATATCCCCTTGGTAGGGCACAAAGAAAATTCTGCAGCTATTTTACTGGGTATCTACTAAAAGACAAAAGTGTACTGGGGTGAGTTCAGTGGCAGTGATAGATGGAAGCACTCCTAGACTGGAAAGCTACATGAGGTAGAGCTAAGAAGCTTTTAGACAATTAAAAGGGCAAAAGACTATTGAAAAGTGGAACATTGAAAAAAAGACATCCCGTACTTCCAACTTTCTCTCCATCATGTGCTGCTAGCTTTTCTTTCTAAATTTGTTTAGAGCACAGTTTTATTATTAATTTTATAAATCATAGGGTAATTTCAGATGTTACACGCTCTGGGGAGGAGGGAAAGGAGCCACTGAGGCAGCACTCACAGCATGCACAGGGAAGCCGCGAACAAGGCAGCACACAAAATGCAAACACACGCCCGGGCGCAAACACACCCGAACAGGAAAGGAAGGAAGAGGGGAGCACACCGGGAAGGTCAACACACACAGCAACACAGACATGGGGGCGGGGAGCCCCTGGCCAAGGAAGAGGAGGGGACTGGGCTGGGAACAGACGAGGACATGGTGACAGTCAGGCACCCAGAACCTCACTGACAACACAGGACACCCAACAGCAACAGAGACACCCCATGTCACAGGGGCCCCCACAGGGATGGAGCAGTCACAGGGGGAGGGCAACCAAACCAGGGAAGGCAATGGAGTGGTCCAAGGCAGGTCCAGATGGCAGGGATCCCTTGTGCTGATGCAGAGGCACAGCTGGGTACAGAGGCGAGCTGGAACCCCCGTGCAGCACTAGCATTCCCCCCCCCCAAGGAAGCAGGGAGGTGCTGTCCAGGGGCCCCAGACCTGCACAGTCATGGAGGCACCCAGGGGGTGATGGGGGCAGGTCACAGGCACAGGAGAGTGGCCGCTGGCCAAGGGATGACAATACCATGGAGAGAGCTGGTAGCAGGGTCAGGCAGCAGTAACCAGCCAAAGGGGGGGCATAGAGGGGAACACCATGGGCAGCAAAGGCCAGGGGGTGCCCATGGAGGGGGCACAGAGACACAGGCAAGCAGAACTGAGGCAAGTGAATTGACCAGAGCAGCCGTGAGGCTGGAACGGCAAGGAGTGAGCGGCCAGTGCCCCGAGCCAGCAGGGGGGTGCATAGAGTACATGGTGGGGCACACATCCATGGCACCAAAGACACAGAGGGCCTCACAGCCAGCTGCATGGGGTCAGGAAGGGGCCCGGGACAGGTAGGCCCCCCAGATGCACATAGTGGGGCCACTGAAGCATGCCCCAGTGGTAGCCCAGCCCCGCCATGTGGTGGGCAACAAGGCAGTAGGCCTCAAATGGATCTGCCGCAGCAAGCCCCACCTGAACATCAGCACGGGACCATACAACAGCCAGTGCTGCCAGCTCCGGTCCGGTGGGCTTCAGCAAGGCATAGTCAGCAGCAGGGGGCCAAGGCAGGTGACCGAGCTCCAACAGGCGGTGATACGCTGCCCCATGCGACCGCTGGTAGCCCCATGCCCCATGGATGCAGCCAAAGAAGTAAACAGCCAGGGCAGGGCCCCCCTCCTTCAGACAGTTTGCGAACCCAGCCAGGCTGCTGCTGCTGCTATTAATTATTATTATTATTATTATTATTATTATTATTTATTATTATTTTTTTTATTTTATTTGTGTAGTGCCAGCTGTGTACCTGGCACTTTACAGAACAATAAGAATGATGCGATACCTGCCTATGGCTTACAATCTAATAGAAATGGACAATCTAATAAACAAGGAGAGGGGACATAGGGAGAGACAAGGGGTAAATAACATTCAAGCAGATACAAGGTCTCAGGTGCACGTGATTGGCTTGGTTGCAGTTAGGCAGGAGTCTGGGGGGAGGGCAGACAGTAAAAATTGAAAGGAAAGATCTAACAGGTGTCGGAAAGGTGGCAAGGAAGTGGGTTTTGAGGATGGATTTGAAGGTGTGGAGGGAGGGGGCAAGGTGGATATGGGCAGGGAGGGAGTTCCAGGCATGGAGGGCAGCAAGGGAGAAGGGGCAAAAGCAGTTAGGGGAGATGAGGGAGAGCAAGGGAGGGGACCAAGGAGGAGCAGAGAGTGCGTGCAGGAGTGAATAAGGAGACTAGGGCTGAGAGGTAAGAGGGAGCCAGGTTGTGAAGGTATATGTAAGTGAATACCAGGAGTTTGTGATGGATGCATTTGGGAAGGGGGTGCCGGAGAAGAGAGGAGAGGAGAGGCTGCATGTGGTCGAAGCGATGGGCTGAGTGGATTACTCTAGCAGTGGAGTTTTGGATGAAGATAAGGGGGGGGCAGGTGAGAGCAGGGGGGGCAGTAAGGAGGAGGTTGCAGTAGTCAAGGTGAGAGATGACCATGGCGTGAACAAGGGTTTCGGCTGAGGAGACAGAGAGAAAGGGTGAATCTGAGCAATGTTGTGGAGGGTGAAGCGACAGGACTTGGCAACAGAGTCGATGTAAGGTTTAAAGGAAAGGTGAGTGTCGAAGACGAAGACCAAGCTACGGGCTTGAGGAATGGGGCAGATGGTGACCCCATCAATAAGGATGGATAGGGAAGAGGGAGAGGAAGGGAAGGGAGATGACGCTGGGACATCCAGGCACAGATATCAGAGAGACAGTTGAGGCAAGCTTGGACAGAGGGGGAGAGAGAGGGGGTGGAGAGAGAGAGCTGAGTGTCGTCAGCATAGAGGTGATATTGGAAGTCGTGGGAGGCAATGATTTTTCCAAGGGACAGGGTGTAGCTAGAGAAGAGGAGAGGGCCCAGGACAGAGCTTTGGGGAACCCCAACCGAAAGGGGGAGGGAGGAAGAATTGGAGTTGGGAAGAGACACATTAAAGAAGCAGTCAGAGAAGTAGAAGGAGAACCCATTAAGGACAGAGCCGCAGAAGCCTAAGGAGTGGAGAGAGTCCAGTAGGAGTGAGTGGACGACAGTGTCAAGGCAGCAGAGAGGTCAATGAGGACAAGAATGGAGTAAAGGCACTTAGATTTAGTGACAAGTAGATCATTGGTGATCTTGGCAAGGGCACTTTCAGTGTAGTGAAGGGAACGAAAGCCAGATTGGAGAGGGTCCATGGAGGAGTTGGCAGAGAGGAGATCCAGGCAACGGGAGTAGACAACACTTTCCAGAAGCTTAGAGGCGAAGGAAAGGAGGTCGACAGGCCCATAGCTAGTGGGGTCAGTGGGGTCGAGGGTGGATTTTTTTAGGATGGGAGAGACCATGGTATGCTTGAAGGCAGAGGGGAAGGAGCCAGTGGAGAGGGAGAGATTAATGACATGTAAATGGGGGGCATCAGTGGGAGCGATGAAGGTCAGGAGGGGATTGGGTCAAGAGGACAGGTGGAAGGGTTGGAGGAGGAGAGCAAAGAGGAGATTTCCTCAAGGGAGGCAGGAGGGAAGGAGGAGATGAGGGAGGGTGAGAGGCAATGAGGGAGTGGAGAGAGGAGACGGGTGGGAAGCAATGTCCCGGCAGATCTTGTCAACAGAGAGGGCAGACAGGGTCTCCACCGGGAATCACCAACATGCAAGCATCACATCTCTTGAATGCGCCCAGCAGGAAAGGGACGGAGGTCAAGTGCCTCCACATGGAGCTGGCACTCACGAGCGCTGGCCTCATAGCCAAAGTAGCAACGCCCAGAGCTCACACTTGCATAGGCACCAGAGAGGGTGTCCAGGCAGCACAGGAGCAGTTGCACGGCCGGGGAATGCTACAGGTCACAGAGGACCATGGTCTCGCAGAAGGTCCAGCTATGGGGGGCACCAGATGATCCAGGGCACAGGAGCCCCAGGACAGCACAGCCGGCCATGGTCCAGCAGGCAGAGGGGCTGAATAGCAAGGGGTGAGGGGCCCCTCGTTCCCATGTGGACTGGGAAGGGAAGCAGGGGAGCTCCAAGGAAATGCGAAAAGCCCACAGGCTGCAACATGGGACAGCTAGCAAGCGATGCGTGGGGAGCGGACCCAGCACAGCTGCAGGAACCAAGTGCACAAGCGGTACAGCAAGCACTGATAGCAGGGAGGTGATGACAAAAGGCAACCAGCTGAGGACTGCATGGAGGGGCGCATGGAGGCCTGGGACATGAGCCCCCATGCTGGGAGCGCAGGTGCACTCTGTGAGGGGGGGCGCCCCAGCACTGACTCACCAACCGCCGGCCTGCTGGCAGTGGCAGGGTGGGCGGACGAGGGCAGTCAACACAGGTGTTCTGCCCCCCCCCAGGTGCAAGTGCGGGGCACGGAGCAGGGGAAGGCCCAGGACACGGGCACAAGAGCCGCGCGCTGAACTGCACCATCGACATGCTCCACCATGGATGCAGGCTAGAGGGGGGCATGTTGGTGCACCTGGCCCTATGTGCGGAGTGATACGAAGTGCACACCGACCTCATGTGCTTTTCCACTGACCTGCTCCACCTGGGCGCCCACATCCCAGGGTGCCTGGCCAACAGCGCTGTGGCCACCCGGCTTGAGCATCACTGGCGCTGGTGCTCCCAGGCCAGGCTCAGGGCCCTGTGGGTGGGACCTACCAACAGGCCTGCACCTTGTCCGAGGGTGCGTAGCTTCTTTTTGGGAGGCAGCCAGTCGACACCAATGGCGCCAGGCGGCCATGGGATGTGTTGCCATGCTCGCAATGCCCACACAAAGGCAGCTCTGGGTCATGTAGTGGGCACAGGAATAGTGGGCCAGGGTCCTGGCTCGGTGGGATGATGAAGCATGGAGGGCACACTTCTGCATGGACAGGAGATGCCTCCTGTGCCTTGAAGAACTGTTGGTGCCCTGGCTGGAGCAGATACGCACCTCCATGCCCATGATCCGGCATGTGGCCATAGCCATCTGGGCACTGGCAACACCTGATTCCTGCTGGTCGTTGCGCAGCATTTTGGTGTGGGAGTGAGCACTGTCATAGGTATTCTCTGGGACTTTTGTGTGGGTGTGCTACTCGACCGTGTGATCCAGCTCATGGACCATGATGGCCGTGATGGTCGGCTTCGAGGCTGGTGGCTTCTGCAACTGCCTGGGCACTGTGGATGGCACCAACATCGAGATCGTCTCCCCCCCCCCCCCACGGGGAAGCAGCAGAATACATCAACCGGCACGGGTACCATTTCCTGCAGCTCCAGGTGGTCGTGGACCACTGGGGCCTGTTCACTGACATTTTCACTGGCCACTCCGGCTGCAGCCACAATGCCCTGATCCTTACTATCTCACCCCTCTTTGCCCGGATGTACCAGGGGGACTTCGCTGACATGTGGATGTCCAGAATCGGTGTTTGTGTGTGCTGATGCCCCCCTGCATCCTGGGGGATCTGGCCTATCTCTTCCTCTACTGGCTCATGAAGGCATACCCAGTCCCCAAGAACCCTGTGGAGGCACTGTTCAACTCCTGGCTCTGCACCTGGAGGACAGTGGTTGAGAGGGCCTTCTGTGTCCTCTAGCAGTGCTGGAGGTGCCTAGCTGGTTGCCTGTACTTCACTGTGGAGACCTCAGCCCTCATTATCGGTGCCTGCTGTGTCCTACACAACATATGTGAGACTTATGGGGCCTCCTTGGCATTCCCCGTGCCCCTGCGCCCACCAGGACCCATGCCGCTCTATGTGAATGCAGAGAACCCGAGGGAGTACAGCTATGCCAAGTGCATCTGCGCTGCCCTGGCAATGTGTATCACTAGTGATGCCAGGGCCTGAGCATGCTGGATCCCCCTCGGAAGACCCCACCTGTCATCGAGCCTTGCCCAAGGCGATCCCCCAACCCCTTCCTCATGCAGCTTGTCTCACAGAGTTAGGTTGGTTACACCCATGCATTTATTTTACATCATGTGCCCCCTTTCCCTCCCTTCCTCCCTGCTGCTACCTACCCCCCCTTCCCCTGATGCTTCCTGGGCCATCCCCTTGGCAGCCCTGCGAACGCCTTGGAGCTCCGGGAGCCCCCATCACCCCCGCTGTTGGTATCTCGCACCATATCCTGGGAGGTCTCCATGTCTGGATCAGCCTGTGGGGTGGGGATGGGGGGCAGGCGAGGTTCCGACAGTGCTGGAGGGGCTTCCTCCGGAGGCCTGGCTGGACAGGGAGGCAGATGTGTGGGTCTGCGGGCATGCCGGCAGCTGGGGCAGTGGTGGAGGCGGTGGGGGTGCCATGGGGGGCAGCAGAGGCATTGGGGCCAGTATGGTGCCAGGCGGAGAGGCTGTCATAATGTAGGTGCTCATGGTCTCTGCATGTAGGAGAAACGAGATGCCAATGTCCAGGGACTGGTCCATCTTCCTTGTGTGCTCCGCTCCCAGCCGATCAATGGCTTGATGTACCAGCCCCAATGCCTCCATCTGCCTGGTGTGCTCCCGGTGCTTATGTCTCCTTTCCAGGCGCATTTCCTCTTCCAGCCGCCTGTCCCTGACCTCCACCTGCTGCAGGGCCGTGGCCCCCCCTCCATGCAGTCGATGGCCATGATCATCTGCTCCCCTTGCTCCGTGCTGGTCCAGAATATCTCCTCTGCAAGGTCCTCCCTCCGCTGCCATACCTGTGCCCTGTGCTGTCGCATCCGCTGTGCCGGGGGCATGGGGTCGGCTAGTTGAGGTGCTGCTGGTTGCCATGTTGGGGAGACATTTGGACACCGTGAGTCAGGCCCTGATGCATGCCACCTGTCCCGGAGCCATGCTGGGCATGGTCATTGCTCCCCCACACACACACACCATGGTACCTCACCTTGTTCCACCAGCTGCTGTGGCTGATCCCCACTGTCCTCCTTGTTTGATCCCGCCTGGTGGTTGCTGTTCAGTCGTTACTTTTGGCGGTTTCCTGGTGGGAATCTCTATGACTACGATTCCAGGGATGGTCCCGTCCCGTCCTCCAGAACCATGGTTGGGTTTGACCCCTACAGGTGATTGACTGTAGTGAACATCTGAATGTCACCGATCAGATGTTCAGGGCTCTTTGGCCATGCCTCGGGGTTCACCGTGGTTCACTGTGGTTGACTGTGATCTCATAACGTCTGAAATTACCCATAATAGCTCTGCAAAAAATCACTGCTGAAGTAAACGTCATTTACAGTAAGAGAAGTGGGCTAAGCTCTCAGTTTCAAGTATCTTGACTTTGTTGTGGACATATCAATGTCTGTCAGAAGTGATCGAGTCCTCAGAGGTCGAAAAATAACATATTACACAATGGTTTCTAGTAGGGTTTCCACCTCTGGGCATCATTATTGTGAGAAACATACCTCCCATAAACTTCCTCCCCCTGCAGTTCCAGGGTTATGACAGTGGTGCTCATATGGGCCAGTGTTAGAGTTGAAGCACGTACCTGCAAAATGGCTATACTACCCACTGAATGTTAAGTATCCAAACTAACTTGCAACAGTTGGGTAAGAATTAGTACCCAATTGATTAGTGGCTGATTCAGATACCCAAAGTCCCAGAATGTCAACTTGCAGTCCCAATTTTTCAAGTTTTGGTCCTGATTTAACAATTCGTAACTGGAAAATTAGTAATGGAAATTACCACTTTTTTTATATTTGGGTACCTGACTGGTGATTGGTAGCTCATCAGGTACCTATTACTGTGCTCAAAAATGTGGGTATTGCCTACTTGTACTAAATTAGGTACCCGTTTTAGCTCTAGTCAGTATCTACCCACCCCAAATTCTAGCATGGGGGTGTAATTCCACCCACAATTACGCTCATGTTGCCATCTTCCCATACATTTTACCCCAAGTTGGGCACATCCAAAAGAGAGTGAGGCAAAAGGACTCTTCCACCCTTTCCAACATGGTAATATCCCTTTTAAACTGTTGTGGTGATGTTACACAGGATGTGAGGCTGCATCAGAAAGGGAGCAGGAAGATTCTTCACCCTGACTTATTTTTCCCCTGCCCCTGCCTGAACAAATTTCTCCGTGTACTCTGGTTAACTCAGGGAAATAGGGACTTCACCTGACACCTGGAGGGGATGCCTCAAAACACTGGAGACTCTAGGTCACACTCGAGTGACCCAATTTGTAAGGTAGATTGTGGCTCCATCTGCTCTTCATGAACGTTGACATCTTTTTGCTTTTCCTTTCATTGGGCGGCGGGCGCAACCCAGAACACCTGTGCACAACATGCTGCGCAAATCCCATGTGACTTCTATATGGCTTACGCACACACCATGCTCCCTGTAAAGGGAGAATGCACACTTGCACACACGCCTTACATATGGCATATGTGCTCAACCATGGGGCTTGGGCTTGGCCCCACTGGTACAATTTTTACTTTCATATCCTATAATTCTGGAACCTAGTTGAAAAATCTTGATGAAAACTGAAAATCTGACTATTTGGGGAAGGGGATTCTTTCCTCCTAACACATAATTGCGGCTGAAGTTTAACATAAGAGCTTTCATACTTACTCAGACCAATGGTCAATCTAGCTAAGTAATACATCTCTAACAGTGGCCAGTAATTCAGAAGATGCCACAGGGCAATTAAGGAGTAAGCTGTGTAGTATAACTAAAGCAGAAGATCTCATTAAAATGAATCGGGATGCTCAACTTTAGAATATGTTCAGATTCAGGATATATTTTTCTGTATAATGATTTGATTTTACATGTACACATTTGTATATAAGCTTAATAAGAAGCATCAAGCTGGGTAAAACAGTTAACATAAAATTAACTGGAAAAAAACCTTTTTGGAGTACTATCTTTCCACCATAAAATTTTGCAACCTACATTATTTACTCTCTTTTTTTGTTTGTAGGTTGAAAGTGTTTTTTATTTTTTTAATGTATTTTATTGCTTGGAAAAAAATCCCTTCTTCCCAAAAAACAAAACAGTAGATATTTCAATTTTGAGCAATACAAAACTGAATTTCAAAAATATTAATGAGCAGAAAATCCCAGTCAGCCCTCCTGAGCAGGGGTAATTCCATTTATAATCAGTGGTCTATTCTGGAGTAAGTGGTTTGGGGATTACATCCTTAGGATATATTCTCATTAAGTTCTTCAATTTGTGTTTGTTTGTTTTACAATACCGAATACATTTATATCACGCGTCGTATATAATATTCCCTCATTTTAATTATTCTTTAAACACTCTTATTGTGATAGCAGCAGGGTCGCTAAAGTGTGTAAAAGTTCTTCTAGAATTCTTACTGCAGGAGAGCGAGTCATGAGAACACACCCTAACATAAACTTGCCTCACCCTCCGGGACCTGAATTGGCCCCTTGCGTTCAGTCGGGGGCGCCTTCCTCGAGGTCCCCCGTGTTTCTCGGGTGTCGACCTTGCGGACCGCACCGTGGTTGTGGAACTCCCTCGGTCCGTCTGATTACTGACTTTCCCTCTTTCTGTAGACAATGTAAGACCTGGCTGTTCCGCTGTGCTTTTCCTGAGGGAGAGGGGGTGGGTGGGTTGGGTTAGGGTGGGGGGGTATGTTGTTTTTATATCCTGTTTTAATAGTGTTTTAAATCCTATTATTGCTGTTTTAAATTGTTTTAATATGTTGTTAGCCACCCCGAGATGCTTTTAGCAGGAGGGGGCGGCATGCAATTTTTATTATAAATAAATTAAATTAAATAAACTGCATCACTTTGAATTAAGTTACAGAACGGAAATACCACAAAGTGAAATGTGCTGAATACCACAACCATGCTGTGAAATGTGTTTAAAAATATTAGCTGAAACTTCTCGTGAAGGGCTTCATCCTGTGTGGAGCTGGGCACATCCTTCTACAAAGTCATGTGAGTACCCTGTTGATGTCAAACAGATTGTTTAAATTGTAAAGTTGCATATGGTTCAGTAGTACTTTGCACAATTGGGTTAAATAGTTTAGTCCTGCACAAGAGCAATCTCTAAATGCCTAAAAGAGACCCAAGCTTTTCAGCATTGCAGAGAAAAAATAAAATGTTTTTTCTGTCTTATAAGTGAAGACTGATGTCTTATAAATGGGCACTTCTTTCATTTCAGTATTTTGTTTGTCATTTCTGCAATATTTGCACTATTACACATGCACAATGAGTGCTTTTACACGGATCGCACCCATGCCTCTTCTCCACCTCACACCCAGGCAGACCATCCATTTAAAGGCGGCCCACCAGATGTGCAGGTGGAGCAGAGGTGAAGCATGGGGTTCCTGTTACACTCCAACCCCAGAGCACCGCCAGTGGAGTGGGCCATCTAGGCACCAGCCGGAGCCGGAGTAGTACTCCATCCACTCAGCGGACAGCTGCTGCAGCTCCGCTCCTGGCCGGGGGTTGCCCTTTACAATGCCATAGAGCTTCAGGCAGCAGCCTAGAGTGGTGGGCTCTGTGTGTGTTTGCCATATGGGTGGACCGTGGGCTTTGGCAAAACAGACATGGGCATGACTGTAAGTGGGAAGATGCAGGGATGCACCCCTTGACTTGCTCTGGAATTGAGCCCCCATATCTAGAAGGAATTCAGACAATTTCAGGAAACCGTGAATTCCCTCTTCCCCTAACTCTCCCCTTGTCAGTATTGGTGCTTTCCTGACCAGAGTTCCCCACCTTCTCACACTTCCCTCCTCCAGGGGGGACAACCAATCTTCAGTTTCCTGGGATCAGGGATTCCTTGCCCCCTTCTCTCCCCTCCCCCTCAGTGAGCTGAGGTTCCCCTCTCCCTCTGGGCTTTTCTCCCTTTTGTCCCTGGACTTGTAGGTGTCCTACTCCCTGTCTTCCCTCGAGCCAGTGTTCCTCATCACCTTCTGCTTCTCCCAGGGTTCAGCTCTGCATCCCCTCCTTCGTCACTGATCCTCCATATTGCATTCCAGTTGAATCTTGATTTCAGATCTAAAATTTGGTAGAGATCTTATTTTTCATGAGACAAGAACTTAGGGGTATGCAGAAAGCACATAATTTTCATTTAAAAAACCCCCTACGTTTGGGGGTTTTTCATAAAGGATTCTACTGTTTTCATTTTTGTTTTTGTTTTAAATTACAAGTAATAATGATGATAAAAAAATCCAGAACATATGCAGAACAGCCCAGCACCCATTTTGTGCAGGTACAGTAGGGTGTCGTTGTTTTTTTAAAGTAATAACATAAAACAAAAACTAAAACCAAAAATGAATGAAATCAAACAAAGGTTGTTTTTATTTTTTTATTCTTTAGTTATTTTTAATAAAATTAAATGAAAACAAATGAAATTAAACAAATACGGTCTGCTTATTCATTCATTTTCATTACTATAGTTACAAAAATGAATGAGGTTACATTCATTTTTGTAATTAAACAATATGAAATTGCACACCCGTACAAGAATTCCTCCAACAGGCAGCCCCAGTTTTAAAGTATACATACTAAAGGTCTGTACTCAGTGTTCTACTACCTTGAGTTATGGGATAAATAACCTCAGCTTCTTTAAAAGATAAATCTTTCTAACATTCCTGGTTGTGATAAGAAATTATATACTCGGCATTGTACACAGACAGTGGAGTGAGCATTAAACATTGGGTTTTTTATGGATGCCATTTTATGATCTCTCTCTATCACTTTGTGATTATCTGAGGTTAACCTCAACATTCATTTATCACTGTAGAAGAACTTTGCAGTTTCATGTCTAGATACACTGCTAGAATGATATCCATTGAGAGCTGAGGTTATCATTCCCAGGATAATCAGCTGAAGCAAGGGTCCTGGAAATAAATGAGGGGGGAAAAGTAATAGGTTTCATGTGATAGAACCATTTTTGTAGCTTTTCCAGGTGTTAGTAATGGTAGACATCTGAATTCTGGAAGGGATTGAAAATTGGGTTAACACTGAAATGAGAATTGGGCTGAAATGAGAACGGAATCTGTTCTCATGAGAATCAAGTTATATTCACGCAAACACAGAAAGAACTCGTGAGTCTCACTATGGTTTGCAAGAATCTCGTGAGATTCTTGAAAACACTCTGCGCATGTGCAAATGGATGCCTTAGCCATTCTGCGCATTCCTGGTCCCCTGGTGGCCATTTTGTACATGCATAGAGTGTGTTTTGAGATTTCTCAAGAATATTGTGAGATTCTCGAACCTCAAAACATGATATGTGCATATCATGGTCTGTGTATGCACAGAATGGCCATGGCGGCTATTTAAGACCCATTTTCGGCTTCACGAGTGTCACACTAGAATGGGTCAAGAATTGGCTGATTCTCAACCCTTTCTCATTCTTGCAAATCTCATCAAAAACCTGGTTCTCCCCGGGTTTTGCAAGAATTGTGAGGGCAAGGTTCAGCTCTAAATGAGAACTCTAATTGCAAGCAAACAGGAAAGGAAGAAATGTCAGTGTATGTTCAATAGATATCAACATACTTGATGTAGACTTGTGCTAGTGTGTTGTCAAACTTAAGACTTAAATTCCTGGTAACCGTTGGTCTGCATTAACGTTCCAAGCACAACATTTCCCCCTTTTACCATCAATAAGAATTGTTAGGAAAGAAAGTAGAGCTGCAATAAGGATTTATGGCGATAACCGTGACAAATTTGATACAATATCTGACAAATTCACTGGCTTCAATTCAAGTTAAGCAAGGTAGATATAAACCACTATTTTCTTGCACTTTTTCAGAAACATAATTTCTTCTGTTTTCCATCTTGCCATCTGCTTCGAAGTTCAGCTTCTCCCTTCCTCCCTCCACTTTTTCCTTTAACATTCAGCACAATCTCCTTTTTGAACCTTCGAGAAACTTCATGGACTTGCTCCCAACATGTCTCCATACATGTTTCCCATATTCCCACTCAGGAGCTTCTGTCTTCCTGTGCCACTGGCTTGACCTGCCCTTGGGTCTCCTCCTCCTTGAAACGTATTTGCCCTTTTTGCCCAACCTTCAAATCCTTCCTGAAAACCTACCTCTTCTGTCAGGCTTTCCCGAGCTCCACATCCCTACAAATTGGTCAGCGCTTCCTTTTTGCAGACTTTCATCCAGGTTCCCTTCTCCCCGTAACTAGGCTATGTACGTCTACCTGCAACTTCTCAACTTAGTGAATGTATTCCTGTCTCTCCCTTTGTTCCCTTCTCCCGCTCCTCTCATCGCTTCTGGATTGTGAATCCTTTAAGGTATGAACCTCTCTCTAATTAGTGATTGTTCAGTGCCAGGTACATTGCTAGTGCAATAATAATAAATAATAAATATCAGTTTGGCTATCCCAATTTGGTTATGTTGTTTATTTTGAGTGTAAGCTCTCAGGCAGGGACCGTGTCTATTTTATTCTCTGTAAGGTGCCAGGTACATTGCTAGTGCTATATAAATGCTGCTGCTGATTAATAATAATAATAATAATAATAATAATAATAATAATAAATATTGGTGTTTTGGTTATTTAGGTCATTTCCTGTTTTGGTTGTTTGGGCTGGGTATTTTGGTGTTTTGGTTATTTTGTTTTGGCACTATTAGAGCTATTGTGAATGTGTCATAGCTAAAACTAAATAACCAAAATGACTGACCCAAATAAATGAAATAACCAAATTGAAATGTCTGAATAAATGGATTTGTGACTTACCCACTTTGGTTATGAATATTGTTTGGATATTTGGATGTCTGTCTGGAAATGAAAATAATATTTGTGAATATCAAATCCACTGTTTTTCAGCTTTAAAAGAACACCTGGTCTTCATGAGGCCACAAAGGTCATTTTCACATGGACGCACACACCCCTGCACACGTGTGCAGGGGGGGGGGATGGACCCATATAAACGCCACAGTGGGCAGGTGTGCAGTAGCAGGGCATCTGTAGGAAGGAACGCTGCCAGTGGTGGGTGGGGAAGTGTGCGTGCTCCCCCCATCTCTGCCCACCTCCACCCATCACCCACTCACGGAGCAACAAGTGCCAATGGCAGTTGTTCTGTACGTGGAGATGGGTGTGTGCCCATGGGAACTACTGTACCATTATTTAGGATGGTGGACAATCATGTTTGCATTGGATGCTGGAGTCCTGGAACAGGTTTTTTTCTCTCTCTCAGTACTAGGGCAGCTTCAGTTAAGTGCTGTGTCTAAGGAGCACAACTGAGTAATCTGTTTGCAGATTGGTATTTTAAATGGTAATTGGCAATGGCTAGATGCCCACTATTTAGTAGTAAATTACTTAATTAAAAATGAGTTTAATGCAGCCTTCATTGCAGTTCATACTAATTTTAGAAAACAGTGGACACAGTCCAGCAGAAGGAGAAGAAAAACTAAAGTTAAGTGTTTTATCTTTTGAGCAGGTAGAATTGTTTTACTTTCTAACTGAAGATACCTAATTAGTTGTCTATTGGTGAGTACTTAGTCTCTGCAAAATGTTTATCTAGCTATATGCTGGCTCTCTTCATTAGCTAGTGTCATTAAAAATAGTTTCCCAACATCCTAAAGATTACTCCTTCTCCTCTGTTGCAGTGAAAGAGTCAATGACATTTGTCCTCTGTGGGCTCTGCAGGAATGAGGAGAAATTGGGTTTGGTAGACATCACACTTTTAAGAACCCCCAGATCTAATAACCATCCTTCTGGAGAGATACAAGGAAAATATTTATCATTTGGAACACGTTTGTACAATATTCCTACCACAAAGTAGAGTTTTCTTAAGTACGATTTCTCTGGCCATGTTAAAAAAGTTCAATTTATCAGAAATTCTGCTAAAGTCATATCTTAAGGAGATGGACCTAGAGATGAAAGAAACAATGATGTTCAGATTAAGTTAGCATCAGGTTTCTCTGTTTCAGTTCCCTTCCCACCTCTCAGAAGCAGAGAGTCAAAGCAGAATGTGTGTGTATGTGTGCTTTTAATGCTGACAGTTCTCACTCTGGGAGTCTTTGGTGGGCTGGAGACAGGGAAAACTGGTGTTCATTCCCTTTACAGCCAGCTTGAGACTCCGAGTCAGACCTGACAGGATTTACAGACATACATACACAAACATACAAACATGGCTCCATCTGTCAGTGTGAGTCTGTATGTCCAGTTAGTTAGAGATGGAGGAAACTGTTGTCCCCTAATGCTCAACTTCTTGCCTGTCTGACAAGAAGACTCATCCTGACACAGAGCATATGTTAACCTGTACTTTAAATATAAATACTATATGCAGTATTTTAACCACATGCCATCAAGAAATCATTAATACATTCAAAGGTCTTGATATTTTTAGCTGAATGAGTCTACTCTCTGTACTAGAATTGAAACAAGTATCAGATTTTCTATTCATAAGTAATTCCCACAATTTGGGGGTCTCTGGTCAGATGCCTGAGAGATGCTCACACACATGTGCAAACATCCGACAGGATGCTCAACATTGCAGGGATCTTCATGAGTAAAACCACCTCCCAGGTTTCCAAATTACCTGAGGGTGCAGGAAGAGGGAGGTGGGTTTCCAGGCTGTGGACGAGGAGCTCTGGTGGTATTCTGGCCAGCAATAAGAAGCTCTGTGGGCAGTGGCAAGAGGGCGCACACAGGGGAACAAGGGAAGCTTGGGGTCAGCATTTAAAACAATCATCTTGGTCCAACTAAACAGATGCGTCAATGTAGTGGACTCGAGGGAAATGTAGTTCATCAAAAGCTTCTTTGTGACTTAAAAGGCTTCTTATGAACTACATCTCCCAGGATGCCTTGCACTTTGTCCTTCAAATTGGAGGGAGCATACTAAATCAAATGACAAGAAATACTAATTGGAAACAATAACGGCAATACCATTTGTAAGTAATGGGGATTTGTGAATGCCAATAAATACCCCTTAATAGGAGGTATACCAATAAAATGGAAAATGTTTATCGTAAACAAAAGGAGCAGGGGGAGGATCTGAAATGTTTTAAAAGGGAAGTCCTGGGGGGGAGGAGGGAGACTAAATAAGTCCAAATCAGGGGGGAAATAAGGAGGCCATGGAGATAGAATAGAAAGATAGGAAGCGCTGGATGGAATGCCATGTATAAGTTCTCCAGGAGTGGCTGGAATGTTGGGTGGGGGCTGGGTGGAATGACAGGTAAGCAGTCACAAGGAGCAACTGGAATGAAGGGAAGCAAGTCAAATGACAGATATGAGGCCTTCAGGAATGGCTGGAATGATGGAGGATAAGGTGGTATGATGGGTAAATGGCCATTGGGAGTGGCTGGAATGATCCAATTCCCCATCCCCAAGCATTCCCTGTGGTCTCTTACTTGTCATTCTACCCAGCCCCTACCCATCATTCCAACTGGTACCAGTATCATCCTACCTGTCATTCTACCCCATCACCCTTCATTCAATCCACTCCAGTTGGCCTCACACTCATTTGTCCACCAATCTCCATGTCATTCCAGCAGCTCCTGGTGGACTCCTGCCTGTCATTCCACCACCAACCCCTGCCCCCATGTTTTGATTTCCTCTCCATGTTATCCGTACCAAACCCCCCCACCCCCCCGCCATCCTGACCTTTCTTCATCTGTCATTCAATTTAGTATTTCCCCAACTGGGGGAAGGTAAAAGATAATTGGTGACCTCCTTCCAACTGGAGGATATGGTGCATGGCATTCTGGGAGATGTAGGGTGAAAACAGACATAATGCTAACTCCACTTTAACACTGTTTTAACATGTCTTATGCATATTGCAGGGATGTATAGGGCACAAATATGGCCCTTCAACATGCATAAGAAATGTTAAAGCTGTGTTAAAGTAGAATTTGTGTTAGGTCTGTTTTTATTCATCGTTCACACTAAGCCTATTCAGTCACAGAAAGGCTTTCTTATAACAAGTCAAGTCAAGTAAAATTTATTGCATCAACCAAAGGTTATTACAAAATGTACCACAAACACTCCACAGCATAAAACCCACCAGCCAATAGATTCTCGCGTTGAGAACCTCCCCCCCCCCCCCAATACAACAATTTCCAACATTGTATAAATTCAACTGGGTCAAATTAATAGCCATATCGCCTCCACATAGTTGAACAATACTACTCCTTAAAATTATATAAACATAAAATCACCCTTTGATCCTTGAGGAGCCCTAGCTCTTGCATAGAACTTAAGGGCAGAAGTCTCTTAACCCCCGACTATTTTGATCTGGACCCCTCCGTATGTTAGACACAAACAGAGGATTTACCACCCAGCTAGGTTTATTAGCAGTGTCAATAATATAGCTGGGTTACTCTAAAGTGGGTGCACTTNCCCCCCCCCCCCCCGGTCTGGGACACAGAACTTATTCCTCGCCCTGACTCCTCTGCTGTCTCTCGTACATGACCAAATTGGCGAAGACTGCCACACTCAGAGTTAGATCAGATGCCCTATGATCTAAACATAGATTATAGGGAACAGCCCAAGGGAACCTTTCCTGACTACGCTCAAGCATCACTAAAAGGTTCTCTCTGAGCCCTGCATACTTAGGGCAAACCAGAAGGATGTGAAAAACTGTGTCCGTATCACCCATAGCGCAAGACAGGCATCTCCTTTCCTGCAGTGGCAGACCCTTATATCTCCCCGTCAATATGGCTGACGGGAAGACGCCACAGCATAATCTTGTGAGAATTTAGACCAGGATAGTAGATAATACGAGTCCTGCAAAGGCCTAGGAGGGGGCACATACAAGGGGTTTACCTTCTGGCGATGTAGCAGATCTAAATCAGTTTGGCGTTGCTGGTCCAAAACCTGTTGTTTGACCAGAACCATGGCGTATTTGAGGCCCAAAGGGAGCAGGTGTCCAGGGGAAAACCCAAGCCTCCCAATAACCACCTTCAGGTTTTCCAACCAGGGTGCAAACAACCCCTCATCCCTAGCTCTGCCCAAGAGGGATCTATCTCCTGGAGGGAGTAGGGCCACCTTGAGCCAGTAGCGAATAAGGGCTTGAAGGGCGAAAACCCTAATGGGGAGGGATCCTGTCTCGTCCCGAAGGAGAATCTGGGGGGTACCCCAGGGAACCCCCAGGATAGCCCTCAGAAACCCATTCTGGATCGTTTCCAGCTGTTCCACAAAGTCCCCTCCCCAAACCAGGAAGGCATATAACAGCTGGGATCGTACTTTCACTTGGAACAGCTGGAGCGCAGATGATATCAGCTGCCCCCCCCCGCCAAAATAGAACCCACAAATTGCCCTTGCTGTCTGGGAAGCCCGGTTCTTGGTCTTAATCCAATGGTCCCGTCATCGGGGGGAGTTTGAGAAAGTCACCCCCAGATATTGAAACTTGTCCACCTGGTCAATCAGATGGCCTCCGATTTGCCATTTATGGACCTCGCTATCCTTCCTACTGCCTATGATCAAGACCTTGGTCTTGTCATAGTTGACCTCCAAACCCTCCTTGCGGCAATAGACCTCCATCCTTTGCATAGCCCACCGTAGACCCACCAATGAACGAGCAATCAGAGCAGTGTCGTCTGCAAGCTTTCTCATAATATTAAATGAGTTTAAAACATGTTTTCAACTTGTGATGAGGCCGTAATATTGAAATTAGAGAAACACCACCACCACACAGAAAAGGTGTGTTTCTTTGTTTCAGTCACATCTCCCAGGGTTGGTGTGGAGTCTGGGGAGGACATAATTGAAGCCACCTGTCTCCCTGATTGGACTCTTCCTCTCCTCCTCTTCCCTTCCCAGGTAAAAAGCTGCTGACTGCAAGAGGAGCTCTAGCTCCGAGGGGCTGGGCTTGGTGTGGAGCCTGGGGAGGACATCATTGAAGTCACTTGTCCCTCTGATTGGAGACTTCCTCTCCTCCTCCCCCCCCAAGGTAAAAAGCTGATGTCTGTAAGACGAGGGTGGCTGCCCAAAGGGCGCAGACCATTAGGTGGCTGTTCGGTGACCAGGATGTGTAGGGATCCCCCCCTCTCCAGAAGCCCCCCAGACATGTTGCAGCAGCTGGTGGCAACTTAGACGTGCAGCCTAGAATGAAGTCCTTGAAAGAGCAGCCTTTTTTCATTATTTTTGTAATTTTAGTTTTTTACTTGGTTTAGGGACTGAACCCCATTCCATTAGATTAAGGGGAACAGTGGGGTGGTTGGGGGATGGCCTTTAGGATTGTTACCTCAACCCCAGTGGGGGAGAGGGGGAATTGGGTTAGGAAGGGGGGAGGTTCTGAGATGGTACACTCTGGTGTAAAGGGGGGGCAAACCTTGGAGGGGACCACTTGGTGACAGCAGGTGGAGATTGGGGGCAGTTTTATTGGGGGATGGGTGGAGGGGTTCCCCTGGGGCCTGGGCAGTGCAGCCAGCATTTGGGGTCGGGCAAGAGTGGAGGAAGGGGGGTGAAGCAGCCATGGGAATCATTCTGGGGTGGGACAGGTATGGTCGTTGGGGACAAAGGGTGCAGGTGGCCTGGGGATCAAGGTGCTTGGTGCCTATTCCCAGAGCCTTCCCCCCCACAGATGAGGGGATGGATCAAGGTCTGAAGTCCCTCTGTTTGGAGCTGCTGCTGTTGTGACTAACAAAGGTCTGTGGCTAACAAAGCACCAGTGATCCAGGACTTAATCCTGGATCAGGCTGCAGACCTTGCGTGCTTCACAAAGACCTGGATGGATGGGGAGGCAGGCCCAATTCTGGTGGACCTCATTTCAGCAGGGTACTCCATGCAGCACCAGTCTTGACTTGAGGGCTGGGGGGTGGGGGGAGGGGGACGGTGTAGCTATAGTTTTTAAGGAGTCCTGGACTGTTAGAAAGTAACCAGTGCAGTCTATACCAGGAATTGAGGCTCTCCACATGGTGCTTGATTTGGTGGGGAACAAAATTGGGGTGTTGCTGGTGTACCGGGCTCTTTCCTGCCCAATGGCATCCCTCTCCACTCTAGCAGAACTGGTGTCAGAGGTGGTGTTGCACTCTCTGAGGGCCTGGGTCCTGGAGGATCTCAACACCAACACCGGCACCAGCCTTGCAGGGGTAGTGCGTGAGTTCATGACTGTCATGCCAACCATGGACATGTCCCAAATGATCAACAGCCCGACACACGAGGGGGGGCATATGCTCGACCTGGTATTCTGTTCTGGCCTTGAGGTGGGTGATTCAGTAGTGGGGGAGGATAGCTCTATGTCCTTGTCATGGTCGGATCATTACCTCCTGCAGGTCAGACTTTTAGTGCACAATAGCCCTGGAAAGGAGTGGGACCTATTAGAATGGTCCGCCACCGGAGGCTAATGGAACCGCAACGATTCCAAGATGCTCTGGGGGAGGTGTCCTTGGATCTTGATGGCCACTCAGCTGATGATTTCATTCAAGCATGGAACATTTTGCTCGAGGGGGCGAACGACCGGGTGGCTCTGAGGTGTCCGCTGCCACCACTTTGTCATTGTAGGGCTCCTTGGTTTACTGAGGAGCTGCAGTGTATGAAGCAGGAGGGACAGCAGTTAGAACAACGCTGGTGTTGTTCTCGCACTCAATCAGATCGGCTACATTATCGGACCCATTTGTAATCCTATGCTGTGACCATGAGGGTGGCAAAGAAGGAATTCTTTGCCACCCTCATAGCTGCTGCAAAGTCATGCCCGGCGGAGCTCTTCCGAGTGATGACGGGACTGGTCAGTCCGGCCTCCCTCCATCTGAAGGGGGAGATATCCCAGGCCCGCTGTGAGGCATTTGTCACCTACTTTGCAGAGAAGATCACTCAGATTTTCCATGATTTTGGAGACGGGACTAATACAGATGAAGGAGAGTTTAGGTTATGGATGCCCTGTTTGGTCTATCTTTGTGGGATCAGTTTCAGGAAGTGATACTGGCTGATGCCGTGGGTGTCCTGGGGTCTGTTAGGGCCACCTTTTGCAAATTAGATCAATGCCCTTCCTGGTTGTTGAAAGTCTCCAGGGAGACCTTGGGGCCCATGAAGGTGGGGGTGATCAATGCCTCCCTCCCTTTGGGAGGGTAGGGTGCCGGACTGGCTTCAAGGAGTTTGTCAAGATGTGTCCAGGTAGGACACTGGCCTAGGGGAATACTTTCAAGTTTCCTTCTGGTTCCTAATATGGTGTGTGTGGAAGGGGGCTTGCCTTGTGTTGGTGGGCTGGGTACACTCACAGTGGAGGCTTTCTTTTATTGTGGGGAAGGGATGTTTGGAAATTTTCTTGTGTGGTCACTGCTGGAAGGGCAAGGAGGTCTATGTTCTCTGTCTCCAGCTCACTCAGCCACCGCAAGGCCCCAGAGTGACTTTGTATGAGAGTGTGGGAGTCGGTGAGGGCATACATGCAACAATGCTGGGTTGGTGGTTGTGTCTGGGAGTGTGGATGTTGGGTGCAAATTTTTGTATGCAATTGCCAGGGCCAGGCATGGTCCTGTCTGTGACATAAGGAAGACTGAGCTTCCACGCCATACTTACTGGGCTCCATAGTGCATGCTGCATACTGGTGGGGAGGGAATAATTATGTTTCTCAAACTGGCCTTCAGATTAAAAATAAGAACAATAGTAGTAGTAACGCCTCTGATTCTGTATTATTTCTCTACAGTACCTTGGAGTTGGATGACACCTTTGTCTGAGTGCGAACTGTTGCAGCGAACTCATTGCAAATCTGATTTCATCATCATCATCATCTAGAAAGAAATATGGTTTGTTGGAGATTCGTATGTTCAACGATTGCAGCAGTTTCTCAGGGAAGGGAGGCCTGACCTTTCCTCTGACAACCAAATTTATAAAATCTATTGGTTTGGAAAGGAATGCAATGGAATGAAATTATTCCCAAACTGGAAGGGATTAGGAGAAGAAGATCTATTCCAGCTCCTTATGCAATTTTGATCCACTGTGGTGGGAATGATGTGGGTTGCACCTGAGGTTTCGATCTTGTGAGAGACATGAAAGCTGACCTTTCACACACCATACGATCCTTTCCCAACTGCAACGTGCTGTTCTCTGATTTGATTGAAAGACCAGAGAATAGATACTTTCAATCAGAAGCAGTTCTTAGCAGACTTCGGAAAGCGATTAGAAAACTGAACTGGTCAATCCACGGTTTTCTGAGTATTCAAGGCATGACTTCAGTTTGGCGTTAGGATTTTTCAAGACATTTGCTTTCACTGTAGAAGAGCGATCGCGTCCATTTATTGAAAGAAGGACGTAATCTTTTAATTTTCTTCAGATATCCGTGAAAGCATTCTTTAAAATGCCTAGTTGCTGCTGCTGCTGTTGCTGCTGGCTTTGGGGAAGTGTAACGAAGAGGACAGTCCTACAACCTGTTTAGCATCACCCATTCAGCTCCAGCCTGTCAGGTCTCAGTTCTGTTACAGGGAGACTGCACCAAAGTAAACAGGTGATGATCTGGACTCTAACTCGGATGACAACTAGAAGAAGGGGAGACCTAAAAAAGACCTGTTTTGCACTGCTGCCACCATAGAGGCTGCATCGAATCACCACCACCATCCTGACCAAACCCAGCACCCAAAGTCACCACATGATGGCAATAGCACACAAGACAGAGGGAGGTGTTTCTAGCAGTGTCAGTGGGAGGGGATAACAGGGACCCAGTTCCATGCACTCCCTCATGCGCACTGCATTGCACCCATGCCCTGCCTCCACAGTGTTGGGGAAAATAGCCCATCAGGATAGTAATGTCATCCAATATGTCTCACAGAGACGGGCCCCCTATATTCATAGGGCACAGAACACAAGTTCGAGCCCAAGTGGGTCCGGCCCGCCACCGATCCACACAACGCACTCACACTAGGAAGGAGAGGACAGAGAAGGCTGGAAGTGCAGAGGGTAGTGAGGGGATGGGGGCAAGGACCCAAGACAGCGAGGGAGGTAAAGGCTGCACACACTGGGGACTGGGGAAGGAAACCCAGCGGGGGGAAGGAATGGGACTCACACTCCAGAACTCACTCTCTCACTCACACCACACGCTGTCACCATGCACACTAAGGGAAGAACAGTTAGGAATCCAAACACCCCCACACCAATCCCAAGTCCACACAAGCACCACCCACTATCCACACAATAACCCACAAGATACAAAAACCAAACACTTAGCTTTGGGGCCAGTCTCTTGCTCTGATTACCAGCGCCATGGAACACCCGGTGCCAGCTTATGTAGTCTGAACCAGGCCCCCCCTGCCGTGCTAGGAGGTGCGTGGAGCGCTGCAGCGCTTCTGGGCATGACTCCACCCCTGCCCCCCGTAGTGTCACAGGGAGTGGCGCAATGCTGCCAGCGGCAGTGCCGGTTGCCTTGGCAACTGGAGGCAGCTTTGGCACTGTCCCCTCCGCCGCTTCAGTGAGCGGGTCTGCAGCAGTGATCTAGGGAGATGACTGTGCTCTCCCGGCAGCAAGGCCCCAGGGCCTGACAGGCAGCTGTTAGTTCGAGTTTGACATCCCTCAGAGTAAAGCACACATTTAAGATCAGTGTCATTCTTTTCACGTCTTAAGTTAAAAAGTTAGGTTTTCTTTTTAAAAAAAGTTATGTCTTAAGTTAAACAGTTTTAAGTTTGAGTTTCTTAAACAGTTCATGCTACTGTTGTTTTAGAGGTAGTTAATTACAGTTAGATTAAGAGTAGGTAGGAAGTTTTTATTTTTTAAACTTGCTCCTGCCACCAAGAAGAGGTACAGAGGGCATTGGGAAGGTGGAACCTTTTCTTGGGGGCAGGGGCTGGCCCAGGGTCATGGGACACCCTAATGTCTTGGGGTACCCAAAATGTTTAAGGCACCCCCAAAAATTCAAGTGGGCTCCAGAACCCCAGCCATAGGGGTCTCAATAGCCACTGCCCCCCTTCCACTGCACCTCTAGATGCAGCATTTGACTTTAGACTTTAGTGGGGTTCTATAGGCCCACTGAAACCTGAAGTCACACTGTATCTGGAGGCCTCCAGAAGACCAGCCATGGGCTCTGAACAGCAAATGACCTCAACAGAAATATCCCCCCAACCCTTTCTCTCTAGATGAGTGGGACTTCACACTCCAGTGGGGTTCTTTAGGCCAACAAGTGTGAAGTCCCATTTTATCTGAGGCTTCAAAAACACCAACAGTGGTACCTCCACAGTGACAAAGCTCCACAACTACTACTTTCTGAAGTCCCTCTGTGTCTGGAGACCTCTGGAACCCAAATTGTGGGACCTCAACAATAACAACAGAATGCACTATCCCCACCACCAGTGCACTTCAAGATGCATTAAGACTTCAGACTTCAGTGGGGTTCTTGAGGTCCAATGAATATTTAACTCCTATTTTGTCTGGAGCCTACCCTAGAAAAGTACAGGAGGCCAAGGAGACCATGAAAATGATGAGTGTTCCAGATAATGGTAAGTGATGGCATGGGAATTGGGAGGGTCTTAGACCTTTTCTTTGGGTGGTGGGGAGGTCCACAAAGAAGCAAAATTAAAAATATCATGGTGTATCCAAAATGTAAACATCTAAAGTAATTCGCTTCTTTTTTCTATCCTGTTTGTCTGAGATCTGGCATGATTCCACACCTCACCTCACTCACCGTGCTGACTGTGGAGAAAGTAGGAGCCTGGCAGAAGAGAAGGCTGGAGACAAAAACGGAGTACTCTGTTACCCAATGAAACCCATCTTCCCCTTCCTCTTCTCATGCACCAAACCAAAATCCTTTCCCTCCTATTTCTTCTCTGTCCTGTCCTTCTCTTCCCTTTCATCTCTTCTGACTTGACTTGTCTCAGGACAGGAAGCTAACTCACTCCTCTCAGTTTTCCAAGCCAGAAGGAAGTCTTGTCCCAAAGCCTACACCTTCAGAAGACAACAGGTGGTCAAGGAGGGCACGGAAATCAAGGATTTGAGGGTTCAGGATAAAGGTAGGCGAAGGCAATGTGATCTATTTTTTTGTACACTGCTAGGAAGAAATGGGACCCAGTGGGGCAAGACAATGGACTCCCTATCCCCCAGTGGCAGGGCTTCATGCAGCAACAAGAAGTTTCTAAGGTTTACTGATATAATCTCCCTCCAGTGTTAACCCTGGTAACTCCTTGTTGCTGGGTGAAGCCACGCTGCTGGGTTAACTGTTGCACTGGTCCCGCCTATCATTGGCCCTACACTCCACCCCGCTAGTCTTAGAACTCATGATCCACCACTGAGTAGAACTGAAATGAAGTTTTCAAATGAACAAATACGTTGAATTTGACTGATTCACATTAATATGCATCAAGCAAATATCAATGTTGGGTTTGAAACAGTTTGAAATGTATTTCAGTTTTCATTTCAGTACTTGGCTGTCTTCATTTACTTCACTTTTTCAGTAGGTACTTTGTACGTAGCAGATTTCTTTTGGCAGGTTGTTTTTAATTTTGGAATGCTAATTTGAATGGTCCATCTGTGTAGCCTGACAAAATGCAGGAAAAATCATGAAAAGTATCAAATAACTAAATACTGGAAAAGGAAGTGAATGAAGCAAACATTGTCCAGATAACAAAATAGTAAAGTACCAAATTGGATGAAGCTCCAAACAACGAAAGTGGTGAAGTATCTAATTACTAACAGAACAAATTTTACAGTGTTGCTGAATCCAAATATGGATAGTAATTTCTGAAAATTAATATATAAATTGTAGTACTGAAAACAAGTACCTGCCAGAACGGGCAGTCCTGTTGAATGCAGATGATCTGACCCCAACAGAAAGAAACAAGTAATGAACTCTACCGGTCCAATCTTCAATGGATTATCCGTTTTTGTATTTTTAGTTTCTGTGGTTTGTTTCAACCACTTCCAGTTTTACCATTCATTTTCCACCACTCACTTTTCTCATCGCACTCACAAAATCACTTGCATTGAGCATGATTTTGACTCTGCCATTTTAGAGGCAATAGCAGAGCCAGATGTTAGGAATGCCCTATCTGGTTACGTTTTGTGCGAGGAGTTTCAATTGGTGATGCCTGCCGATGCGGCCGAGGTGCTGGGGTCTGTGCAAACCACGACTTGTGAATTGGATCCTTGCCCGTTCTGGTTAGTAAAAGCTACCAGGGTGACAATGAGTTGTTGGTGACTCATCTGTGGGACCTGGCGGGGGTGGTCGGGACCATTTTATGATGGTTCCGTTCATACCTCACGGATAGATCTCAGCGGGTGATACTGGGAGACTGGACTTCATCCCCTGGTGGTCTCCTGTGTGGGGTCCCGTAGAGTTCCATCTTGTCCGCTCTCCTGTTTAACATGTATATGAAGCTGCTTGGGGAGGTCATGCACAGCTGGGGGATCTGCTGTCATCAATATGTGGATGACACTCAGCTGTATTTGTCATTTTCATCTGACTCCAGCCCCTCTGTCTCCTTGCTGTCTTGGTGCTTGGCTGCTGTGGGGGATTGCATGAGGTCGAGCCGATTGAAGCTCAATCTCGATAAGACAGAGGTGGTGATAGTGATCTGAGTAAGGAGGTTTCCCTTGTTATTGGAGGTGTTCGTCCTCCCTTGGTTCCATCTGTACGGAGCATGGGGGTGCTCCTGGATTCCAAGCTGCATCTGGATCTCTAGGTGTTGACTGTGGCCAGTGGTACCCTTCACCAACTACATCTGGTGCAGAGACTCTGCCCATATATCTCAGATGCCAATCTCACCACTATCATCCCTGTGTTTGTCACCTTGAGGCTAGATTATTGCAATGCGTTCTACGTGGGGCTGCCTATGGTGACTGTTCAGAAGCTGCAGCTACTGCAGAATGTGATGGCCCATATCCTTATGGGGACGGGCCATAGGGAGCACATGATACCAGTACTCTAAGCACTGTACTGGCTGCCTATTGTCTTCTGGGCTCGCTCCAAGGTGCTGGTGTTGACCTTCAAAGTCCTTCATGGTCTAGGTTCTACTTATTTGAGAGATCGCCTTGCCCCCCCTCCCCCTGGATTCCTGGTTGGCCCCTGTGGTCATCCAGGGGTGCTCTCCTGGAAGTTCCATGCTGTCGACGAATTTGGATGGACAGGAGCACATTCTTGTTGGCTGCACCATCGCTGTGGAGTTCTCTCCCAGTGGAGGCGCACCTCAGTCCAAATCTTCTCGGCTTCTGGAGAAATTGTAAGACCTGGCTCTTTCGCTAGGCATTTGGTTAGGGAGTGGGTGGGAGGGGCTTGTAGGATTGGGAGGGTGGTTTTTGTTTTGTTTTTTGCACTAGGAAAAACTTTTTTGCAGACAATGTATGTTTTTGTATTGTTTTAATATCTATTTAAATTTTTTAATATGTTTATATTTAAAAAAATTATTTTTAGTATTTTTTAAGCCGCCCAAAGTCACTTGGCATGAGAGGGGTGGGGTAGAAATACAAATATAAATAATAAATAAATAATTTCTCGTGAAAAAGAATGGAAAAAGCAAAATGGATGAGATGAACAAATTAAAACCAAAGAAACTGAAATTGCAAAAAAAAAAAAAAAGGCTGCTTGGATGTTTTGATGAATGGTATTTGGGTTGATAACAACCTGCTCAAAACTGAAAAAAAACAAAAACCGTGTTCTTCTTCCCCCAAACTCAGACCCAAAATCTAGTTCCCTGTAACTAAGTGACGTCTGTGAGTCTGTAACTTCTCGACCTTATGAATGTACTCTTGTCTCTCCTGATGTTTCCCTCTCCCATGTCTTCCCCTCCTTGTCTGTTAGATTGTAAGCCCCTTGGGGTAGGGACCTTTCTTTAATGATTGATTGTACAGTACCAGGTACATCAGTGGCACTGTATAAATAATAATAAAAACCCACCCATGAGTATTTATTCTGCTGCTCATTTTACCAAAAGCATATTTGTCAAGATATTGATGATATAACTAGATATATTCAGTGGTAAGTAAGGGGTGGCTAAACTTCCTGACTAAAAGCTTCCTAGTGCATAGTCCAATACAATTACACAGGGCTGGCCCAAGGGTTTCAGGGGCCATGTGCCAAGCCCTGCTGCGGGGCCCCAAAGGCCGGCTGTCACTCGCTAGAATTGGGCTGAGGGGGGATTTTCAGGCGATGAGGGACGGCTGGTTACTTACCTGCAAGTTGACTGTGTCAGCTCAGTTCCGCAGCGTATAACTGGCCAGGGATTCCCAGGAAATTTAGCCCCCCCCCCGAGGACTGACTCGGAGACGCCCGGTGGGGAAAAAAACAAAAACCGGTGACATCTGTCAGTCTCTAGCCCATGGTGGCACGGGGCCCCTCCCCCAGCGGGGCCATGTGCCTGAGCACTGGTGGCACATGCCTTGGGCCAGCCCTGCAATTACATGTGTCTCTTCTACCTTGTCATTTTTTGCTTTCCCATCTTGCTTTTTACTTACCTTTTTGTGTTTACTTTGCTCTCTTTGTACACCAGCCCCACTCCTGCTGCTTCTGGTGCTCTTCCCCTTCCTTGTTGATTCCTATGAATGATTCTAGCAAGGAGAGTCTACCAATGGCTCTGCAGGACTGTATCACAAGTCCCCAGAATGAACTGAGAACACACAAAAGAATCTTGGGCTGGCAAGCTCGTTTCGTCTAAGCTGTGTTCATGTAAAGCTATGTGACCGAGCTGCATTAAGGACCACCACAGAGTGGGGAGGGACTTCAGAAGACTTTAAAAGTGCCCCCTGCTGCTTAATTCACCAGCAGCACATTTATAGTGGAAGGCAGAACAAATCTAGAGTCACAGGTTTCATCATCCCTGTTTCTCTGTTCTCTCTGTTGCAGACCTCATTCGTCAAGCCCTGGAATACAGTGTGACAAGCTTCAGGCTGGGAAACTGCTGTACTAGTATCTGTCGTCTTCCATACCATGTGAAAATCATTTAGTTGTGCTCCCTCTGCACCCTGCGCTCAGTCAGCACAATTAATATAATTATCCCAGTTCACACCTCACTTCACAGCAGAGACACTCCAGTTTAATGGACTGAGACGCAGATGAACTCAGAAAGAGTTCAAGTTATTGTTCTCTCAGTTTCTTGTCCAAAACCTGCTGTTGTGTGAAAAATGTT
Organism: Sphenodon punctatus; assembly: GCA_003113815.1. Classification (NCBI taxonomy): domain Eukaryota; kingdom Metazoa; phylum Chordata; class Lepidosauria; order Sphenodontia; family Sphenodontidae; genus Sphenodon; species Sphenodon punctatus. The sequence continues at coordinate 433,127 of QEPC01010447.1, forward strand.
AAAGTACAAAAAACCCTCCCTAATATTTACACACTGAATTCCTGCTTCAGACCAAACACGCTGTCTACTTGTCTCATTCCATTGCCAGCTCATCTTTTGGCTCGTCATCTTCTCAAAGACGGTAGGAAAAGACAATAATAGGGTCAAATTCTGTTTTCAATTGCATTGAATTATGCAAATCTAAAGACACTCCAATTTTTAAGGCTTTAACCAAATTGAAAGGTCAAGTCTTTTATAGCCGTTGACTCCGAAGGCAGGTGTTATTACTGCTGGAACATTTAATAAGCTGCTCCCTTGCTCACTTAGGTTTAGTTGCTTCCAAATTCTAGCTGACTTTTAGAATGTTGCAGTCAAATGACAGTGTATCAATGCTGCCTAAAATTCTCTCTTTTAATTATCAAGGCATAAGCGATTAGTAGACTCTAATTTAAACCCCGAACTGTCGGAGCACTTAAGCATAAGCTTAACTTTAGTACATTAAAAGTATTGACTAACAAAATACTGTAAGTATTTAACAAGTCCCACTGATATTTATTTATTTATTTTATTTATTTATTTTATTTTTCAGACTTATATCCCACCCCCTCCTGCAATGCAGCTCGGGGCGGCTTACAACAATAATAAAAACAATTAAAACAGTTAAAATATAAATATAAATATAAAACATCAAAAAACAGGGTTAGGAACAATAATAAATAAATAAATGGGCAGGGGATTAAAATCACCCTCCCCCTCCCTCCCTCCCAAAGGCCTGGGCAAACAGCCAGGTCTTACAGTTCCGCCGAAATGTCAAAAGGCTTGGGGCCAGGCGAGCTTCCTCCGGAAGGGAGTTCCACAGCCGCGGCCCTATCACCGAGAATGCTCGCTCCATCGTGGCCCCCCGCTTAACACGGGGGACCTCCAGGAGGGCACCCCCGGCAGACCGCAGGAGCCGTTCCGGGGCGCGAAGGGCGAGGCGGTCCCTAAGGTAAGAGGGGCCAAGGCCGTATAGGGCTTTATAGATCATTACTAGGACCTTGAACTTGGCCCGGCACACTATCGGCAGCCAGTGCAGCGCTCGGAGCACCGGTGTAATGTGCTCCCGGCGACCCGTCCCCGTAAGAAGACGGGCCGCCGCATTCTGCACCAGCTGCAGCCTCCGGGCCAAGAACAAGGGAAGCCCCACGTAGAGCGCGTTACAGTAGTCGAGCCGCGAGGTGACGAAGGCATGGATGAGGGAGGCCAGGTCCGGGCCAGAGACATACGGACGCAGCCTACGTACCAGATAAAGCTGGCGGAAGGCAGCCTTAGCGACTGCCTCCACCTGCCGCTCCAGCCGCAGGTCTGCGTCCAATATGACCCCCAGACTCCGGACCTGCTGAGCTACAGGGGGGCAAACCCCCCCAATCAGGGGGGCCACCACCCCCTTCGCCCTCCCCACCACCATCACCTCCGTCTTATCTGGGTTGAGCTTCAGTCTGCTCCGCCGCATCCAATCCGCCACGGCCTCCAAACATTGGGATAGCACCGAGACAGCAGGGTCTGGGTCGGTAGAAAACGAGAGGTACAGCTGAGTATCATCAGCATACTGGTGACATCGCACCCCGAACCCTCTCACGACCTCCCCCAAGGGCTGCATATAGATGTTAAATAATAATGGAGACAAGATCGATCCCTGCGGAACGCCACACGGTAAGGCGCGGGGGCTCGATGTTTCCTCCCCCAACACCACCCGCTGGCTCCTCCCCGAGAGGAATGAACGGAACCATTCAAGAACAGTCCCGTCCAGACCCCCCCGGTCACGCAGTCGTCTCAACAGCAGCCCATGGTCCACGGTGTCAAAAGCGGCCGAGAGATCGAGCAGGATGAGAAATGTCGAACATCCCGCATCCATCTCCCGGCGGAGGTCGTCCACCAAGGCCACCAACGCCGTCTCGGTGCCATAGCCGGGGCGGAACCCAGATTGAAAAGGGTCAAGGAGCCCGATATTATCTAGATGACCCTGGAGCTGGAGCGCCACTGCCCGCTCAATAACCTTCCCTAAAAAGGGAAGGTTAGAGACAGGTCGGTAGCTGGCGAGCGCGTCTACGTCCAACGATGGTTTTTTCAGCAGGGGGCGCACCACAGCCTCTTTTAAGCAAGGCGACAACCTCCCCTGCCGAAGGGACGCATTCACCACCCTCGCCAGCACCGTCCCCAACGTCTCCCCGGAAGCTTTTATTAACCAGGACGGGCATGGATCTAGTTGACAACACGTGGCCCTCACAGACCCCAGGACATCCACCACATCGGCTGGCGTCACTTCCTGAAACTCACCCCATAAAGATGGACCAGACGGACCCTCCGCCCCCCCGCGCTCTTCCCCTACTGCTATCAACCCAGCGTCGAAATCGGCCTGAATCCGAGCGATCTTGTCTGCGAAGTAGATGACAAACTCCTCACAGCGGGCCCGGGACAAGTCCCCATCCAGGCGGAGGGAGGCCGGACTAACCAGCCCCCGCACCACCCGAAACAGCTCCGCTGGACGCGACTTCGCAGATGCTATGAGGACCGCGAGGAATTCCTTCCTCGCCGCCCTCACAGCCTCAACATAGGACCGCAAATGGGCCCTATGGAGAAGACGATCGGAATCAGTTGTGCATCTGCTTGTGTTTGCCTAAGCGGAATGTTTTTGATCTAGAATTTACAATGCCTCTGGAAAAACTTTTCTACAAACAGGACCATGGTCTCATTTTTTCATTCCCTCTACAACTCCAAAATTACAGTGCACCCTTCCTATTACAACCTACATTATACCAGGGACCTATGTTCACTGCATTTCCCCCATTGCTGATTATAGCAGATGCTCAGCTATAACAAGCTGCTGGCTCTTTCCGTTTTTATTGTTACTGATTGTCCTTTTGATTGCCATGAACAAAAGGCTTAAATCCCATGAGGTCTATTGTAATAGGGCGTATTGTGTATTATCAGCAAGTCTGTATTCACAAAGTTAGTCCCATAATTAAAAGGGAATCCTCACACTTTCCCTGCAAAGTTGAATTATTATTTTTTTTGTCAGTGGCTATAAATAAATTCACAGTATGCTTTCCTAAAATTGCATTCAGTTTCTAGAGTTTGCCAAGGCAGAATGGAAAAATGGACACCTACATCCTACAGGTTCTAGTACTGAAAGCTCTTGATTAGGGCTGAAATGAGAAGCATTTCAGCTTCTCGTGAAACTTTCTGAACATATGAGAACCATGACTAACAGATTGATGAGATCTTGGTCTCAGCATGAATTCTCAGTATTTCTCAGTTAAAATAAAATTTAAAAATCACTGTGAATGCAAAAAAATGGCCACCAAGCCATTCTTTGCATGCTCACTCCTTTTTAAAAATAGAGGTGGCAGCATTGCTGCCATTTTGGAATAAGTTAGCTGGTCTGCATATGTGCGGTGGAAATTTTGTGAATGTGCAGACCAATCGACCCTTTTCCAAAATGGTAGCAATGCTACAGCTGCCATTTTTTAAAAAGGGCTGAGCATGAGCAGAATGGTACAGTGGCCATTTTGTGCATCTGCAGTGATTTAAAAAAAATTTTTTTGTTCTCATAGAGAATTAATCCGAAACAAGGAATCCTAGAACAAACCAAGAAATGGCATTCTTGACAAGAATGAAAACCCCCCACAAAAAATGAAATGAACACTACCCCCCCATCCCCCCCAAAAAAGATTTCCCCCTCCCTCCCCTCCCCTCACACCCTCCCCTCGGAAGGCCTGGGCGAACAGCCAGGTCCTACAGGTTCGACAAAAAGTCATCAGACCTGGGGCCAGGCAAGCTTCCTCCGTGAGGGAGTTCCAGAACTGCGGCCCAGCCACTGACAACGCCCTCTCCATCATGGCCCCCCATTTAACATGGGGGACCTCCAGGAAGGCACCCCTGGTGGACCGCAGGGGTTGCCCTGGGGCGCAGAAGGTGAGGCGGTCCCCAAGGTATGAGGGGCCCAGACCGTATAGGGCTTTATAAATCAACACCAGCACCTTGAATCTGGCTCGGTATGCTATAGGCAGCCAGTGTGGAGCACAGGTGTAATATGCTCCCGTCACCTCATCCCTGTATGGAGATGGGCCGCTGCATTATACACCAGCTGCAGTCTCCGAACCAGAACCAAGGGAAGCCCCACGTAGACCGTGTTGCAGTAGTCTAGCCTCGAGGTGATGAAGGCGTAAATAAGAGTGGCCAGGTCGGGCCCAGAGATGTATGGGTGCAGCCTCCACACTAGATACAGCTGGTAAAAGGTGGCTTTAGCCACTGCCTCCACCTGCCGATCCAGATGGAGGCCTGGATCCAAAACCACC
>QEPC01010447.1:437532-469696 GCA_003113815.1 Sphenodon punctatus
TCCCACCCTCCCCTCCGAAGGCCTGGGTGAACAGCCAAGTCTTACAAACACATTGGAAGGCCAACAGGCCCGGGACCAGGCGAGCCTCCTCCGGGAGGGAATTCCATAAACGCGGCCTGGCCACCGAGAAGCCCTCTCCATTGTGGTCCCCCATCCAGAAAGGCGCCCCCAGTGGACTGAAGGGATTGCTCTGAGGCGCGGAGGGCGAGGGGCCCAGACCGTGCAGGACTTTATAGATCAATACTAACACCTTGAACCTGGCTCGGTACGCTATAGGCAGCCAGTGCAGAGCGCGGAGCACCAGTGTTATGTGCTCATGCCGCCCCATCCCATAAGGAGATGGGCCACCACATTCTGCACTAGTTGCAGCCTCCAAACCAAAAACAAGGGAAGCCCCACACAGAGCACATTGCAGTAGTCTAGCCTCGATGAGAGGCTAGATGAGAGTGGCCAGATTGGGCCCAGAGAGGTAAGGTCAAAGCCTCCATACCAGATACAGCTGGTAAAAGGTGGCTTTAGCCACTGCCTCCACCTGCCGATCCAGATGGAGGCCTGAATCCAAAACCACCCCCAGACTCCAAACCTGAGTATCATCAGCATATTGGTGACATTGCACCACAAACCCTTTCACGATCTCCCCCAGGGGCTGCATAGACACATTAAACAAAAGCGGAGACAGACTCGAACCCTGAGGAACGCTGCAAGTGAAAGCTCAGGAGCTTGATGTTTCAGCTCCCAGCACCAACCGCTGGCTTCTTCCCAGAGGAATGAGCAGAACCACCCAAGGAGAGTCCCATCCAGACCCCCCAGGTCTCGCAACCGTCTCAGTAGCAGCCCATGGTCCATGGTATCAAAAGCGGCTGAGAAATCTAGCAGGATCAAGAATGTAGAACATCCTGCATCCATCTCCCAGCGGAGATCATCCACCAAAGCCACCATCGCCATCTAAGTATTATAGCCGGGGCTGAACCCAGACTGAAAAGGGTCAAGGAAGCCAACACGGTCCAGATGTGCATAGAGCTGCAGAATCATGGCCCGTTCAATAACCTTCCCTAAAATGGGAAGATTAGAGACAGGACGGTAACTGGCGAGTGCATCCACATTCAGAGAAGGCTTCTTCAGCAGGGGGTGCACCACAGCCTCCTTGAGACTGGGCGACAACCTCCCCTGCCGAAGGAACGCGTTAACCACCCTCGCCAGTACCGACCCCAATGTCTCCCTGGAAGCTTTTACCAAACAGGATGGGCACAGATCTAGTTCACAATTTGTGGCTCGAAAAGACCCCAGGACATCCACCACATCGGCCAGTGTCACTTCCTGAAACTCCTCCCAGAAAGATCGACCAGATGGTGCCTCCATAACCTCACGCTTCTCACCTACTGCATCCAACCCGGTGTCGAAATTACTTTGGATCTGAGCGATCTTGTCTGCAAAGTAGGTGGCAAACTCCTCACAGTGGGCCTGGGAGAAGTCCATGTCCAGACGGAGGGAGGCCGGACTGACCAGCCCCGCACCACCCGGAACAGCTCCGCTGGACACATCTTTGCAGATGCATTGAGGGCGGCAAAGAATTCCTTCTTTGCTGTTCTCAAAGCCTCAACATAGGACCGCAAATTGTTCCTATGGAGAAGTTGGTCAGATTCAGAGCGAGTCCGACGCCAGCATCGCTCTAGTCTCCTGCCAACCCGCTTCATACACTGAAGTCCCTCGGTAAACCAAGGGGCCCTGTGCTGACAAGACAGGGGCAGGGGATGCCTCAGAGCCACCCTATCGATGGCTGTCCCCAGCAAGGTGTTCCACTGCTGTACCAGCACATCGACAGAGTGGCCGTCAGGGTCTAGGGATAACTCCCTCAGAGCCTCCTGGAACCGCTGCGGTTCCATCAGCCTCCGAGGGAGGACCAACCTAACTGGTCCATTCCCCTTCTGGAGGGTGTGTGCTAGGAGGCTGGTCTGCAGGAGATAATGGTCCGTCCATGACAAGGGCATAGATCTCACATCCCCCACTAACGGATCACCCACCTCAAGGCCAGAACAGAAGACCAGGTCAAGGATATGTTCCCCCACATGAGTCGGGCAGTTGACCACTTGGGACAAGTCCATGGTTGCCATGGAGGCCATGAAATCCCACTCCACTCCTACAAGGCCAGCATCGACATGAATGTTGAAGTCCCCAAGGGCCACAGTCCTGGGGGAGTCCAGCACTACCTCTGAGGCCAGCTCTGCTAAAGCGGCAAGGGATGCCACCGGACAGGAAGGGGCCTGGTATACCAGCAACACCCCAAGCTTGCCCCCAGCCAAATCAAACACCATATGGAGGGCCTCCACTCCCGGAATCTCCTGGACTGGATAACTCCTAACTGACCAGTCCTCCCTAAAAATGATAGCTACACCTCCCCCCTGCCCCCCATATGAGGCTGGTGCTGCACAACATATGCGGCCGGCACGAGGTCCACCAGAATTGGTCCAGCCCCCTTGTCCAGCCAGGTCTCTGTGATGCACGCAAGGTCTGCCACCCGATCCCAGATAATGGGGGCCTTGTTCACTACAGACCTTGCGTTCAACAGCATCAGCCCCCCACAGGTGGGAAATCTATGATGGGATAGATTTCTACCCCAGGCCATGGTATAAATATACACCATGGTAAAATGAACTGGGTTATGTTTCTACCCCAGTTGCCTTTTTGGTGTCACACACAAAAATGGTTAATGGTAACCAACTTTCCTTCGGGAATACTGTGTACCTGTATGCAGGTGACAGTGGGCATTTTTACATACACCTTAAAGTTCTGGATTTTTCAATCTTCTGGGTTTACAAGTCCACAAGTAAGTTCCTGGATGCATTCTTCACACAAACACTGCCCTGAGGCAGCATAAAGTAGCTGCAGCTGTAGACGTGACAGGCTGCCATGGAAATCAAGTGACCACAACTGCCTGGAACAAAGCAGTTTACCAGAAGAACTTTTTTCACACAAACGTTCCAGGAGAAGTTCTACACGGAAGTTCAAAGAGCCGAATGTTTAAGATCTGGGTGAATGATTTAGACACACAGAAAGTTCAGGATGTAACAGCAAACATGCAGAAGAAATGTGTGTGTAAAAACACTCTCTGTCCTAAAAGGGCAAAGTTGGAGATCCACTTCCTTGTGAGTTATTGCAAGAGAGGTGCACCCAGACTATGAAAATACTGCAAGAGCTAATATGGTTGTTTGGGATCTTTCAGACTGGTTTAATATACCTTGGGTGCTAAACCTGTCTCTGGTCATCCCTGGAATGGGATGGGAGCAGGGGCATAGCTAGGAAGGAATGGGCTCTGGTGAAGAAGATGGAATGTTCTATACCTGAACCAAGGGGGGCCGGTTTCCTGAGCAGGGAAAAGGGGGTTGCTGGGACAGGAAGGACAGCAGGCCCCTGGAGGTGAGAGGAAATGCTTATTGAATTGACAGACAGGGTATGACAGACTCACCTGAGTGTTTGGTCTGGTCTGGCCTGGCCGCCTACCTGCTTAGCTCTCCTTTGGATTGCCAGGCCCCACCTCTTGAAATCTCCACCCCCACTCAGAAATGCCCCTGCCTTCCAGAAACCCTTAGCACTCCGGGGGCGGCAGAAGTGCTGTTACATCAGCTGTTTCCATGTTCATTCTTCATACATGTGGGTCCTCCAGACTTGTGCACCCCTGTATAGTTTCACTGCCTGCACCTATGCTGATGTGGGAAAAGGGGGAGGCCTTGACCCCTCTGTTCCATGAGGATCAACTTTCAAATGTTAGCATGTGTTTACATTCCTTGCAAGGACTAGCATCTGTGAAAATATGTTCTGGATCTGAAATATGTCTACATTTATTCTTAAAAAAACCAAAACTGAATTGTGTGACAAATATAGCACAGACCTGACACAAGTGTATGTACCAAATAATGGAAACCACAGGGAAAATTCAAATGTGTTTTTGAAGTCCCTCTGTTTAAAAGCTTCCTGGTTTAAAATTTAACAGACTCTCTGCTGCATGAATTTTATTTTGACCTTTAATAGACAGTGGTGCTGATGAATCTTGCTTTCTGCATCTGCTGTGCTGACTGAAAAATATGTAGAAATGCAAAGGGAACTGCTCAGATTTGTTTTAAGATTTGACATTCCATTCTGTGTAACTCAAGGGTATAAATTGTGATTATAAGGCAGCGGTAGATGAATAACAGTAATAATAATGAAGAAGTGAAAGGTAGTCACAGAAATGCCCTTCCCTCCTCTATGCCTATGCGGGGATGGGGCTTGCTGCCACCACCCAGGCAGGGAGATGAGGCGAAAGGTTTACCGGGGCTCTGTTTTTTCCCGGGATGGAAAGGGAAAGAACTTGATCATGAAACAGTGAAGTGGGAAGCCCCTTGCAAGGGATGCAGGAGTGCTAGGGTGGGAATGGAGTGGGAGGAGTTTTCCTGGGGCTGAGAGGGAAGCTATCAGTTTTCCAGGGCTCCAGCAGTGGAGTAGCTTCAAGGAGTGAAACAGGATTGAATGACTCTGTGTCTGAGCAGCGTGGCCTGTGCTTTGAAGGTTTTGCTGGCAGTGGAGATGAAGAGGAGAGAGCTGAGAGACGGGGAGTTTACTATTAGGGAGAAGTCATTAGGGATGTGCAAATGTGGTTCGGATGTTCGGAGTTTGGCCCAAACTCAGACAGTTCGGATGCCCAAACCCAACGCCTGAAGCCCCGAACAGTTCAGGTGCGTTCGAATGAGTTCAGGCGGCATTCAGGCAGGAAAAAACCTGTCTGGCAGGCCCAGGGAGGGGGTGTCATCTGAAGAGAGGTGGAGACTGAGGCTTGGACTAGTAGCCAGCCTGCCCAATCACCATCCCTCTTTTCCTCAGTCCACTGGCTTGGCAGTTTGCGATTGGCCATGGGCTAGGCTGCACGGAGCCACTGGGGCTTGTGGTAAGGCGGGTGCAGCAAGTAACAAAAGTAATTGCCCTCCCTCCCCTTCCATATCGTTATGAGCTAGCCACCGATCCTGTCAGCAGGTGTTTTCAGAACTTTCTCTCTCCCAGCAGTTTGTGTTCCTCCCAATCCATTGCCATCTTCCTTCTATTTCACCCATTTCCACAGATTTACCTCAATTGTTTCATTTATTTAGATTAGATTAGATTGATTTAGGTGGTGTTTTTATTTTTTACCCCTCCCTGTGCTCTTTCTCCCTACCCTCCATTGAACTCTTCCTTCCTCCCTGTATATATTCCATCCCTGATTCCCTTTCCCTGTTTTTGGATTTATTTAGAGTAGATGGGTGATACATTTTATTATACATGTTGCAGGGCACCACTGCAGCCAATCACCTTGGGTCCTGTGCACACATGATGCCTCCACCCAGTTTCTGTGGGTGGAGATGGGTGGAAGCTTCTGTGTAAACACCACTTTCGGTGGGTGGGGAGCATTTCCCTGGGTGGAGATGAGTGGGGGCGTCTGTGTAAACGCCACCTGCAGTGGGTGTTGGTGAGTGTTTGCTCCCGGCCAACACCCATCTCCACCCATACCCACCCATGGAGCAATGGACGCCACTGCCGGTTACTCCATGGGTGGGTGTAGGTGGAGATATTTGATTACAAATTTGAATAAATAAATAAATAAATAATTAAATAAAATTATAAAATCTTACTCTGCATTCTTTGGGTGGAAGAAATGGAGAAGGAAAGCAGGAGAGGCCAGTCTGCTGTTCGTAAGGCAGGCAATGGGGCACATGGCAGAGGTGGCAGGGGCCATGCCATCGGAGTGGCAGGCATCAGCAGCAGCCCTAGCCCATCACCACGCCCCAAACTACACAGGCCTGATTTTGGCAGACAGGCTTCAGAGGCTTGAAGCAGTGGCACTAGGGTTGTGGTTCGGCAGTGCCTCCTACAAGCGTCATCCACTGTCATGCAGGGCACTGTAAGGCCTGCAGTCCAGGAGACCTTTGCTGACTGGCTGGGGCCTCTGCCACTGCTCCGCCGATGCATGGCAGTCTGCAACACCCAGCCAAGTAGGGGTGCCAGACCAGCCAACAAGCCCCAAGCCTTCCTGGCCTGTGCTGCTGGCGCTGGGTCTCAGACGGCAAGTCATTGCACCATGGGCACCCCCAGGGGCCAAACACCAAGCCTTCCCGGTCTCTGCTGCTGCTGTCTCTCTGGATCGCCCCAAGTCTCTAGGCGGCTGAACGAACTTTCAGAACATTTGAAGGGGTCCGAACTCTGCAGGACCGAACCCATGAACCCGAACTAAGTTTTTGAACTGAACAGCCGAATGGCACATCTCTCGTTCTGGGGCCTACGTTCCAGGCAGGGAGGGCTGTCATTCTACTTCATCCAGAGGCTGCCACTCTAGTCCCAGGACACACCGTCAGGGTTCTGGGGCCATCATCCCGCTCATGGGGAGCAGTTATTCAATTTCATCCAGAAACTGTCACTCCAGTCCCAGGACCCACCCTCAGGGTTCTGGGGCCTACTTTTCAGGCAGGAAGGGCTGTCCTTCCACATCATCCAGAAGCTGCCACTCTAGTCCCAGGACCCACCACTAGAGTCTGGGGCTGTAATTCCGCTTACAGAGAGACATCGTTCAACAGCATAAAGTAACAACCACTCCAGCCCCAGGACCCACCCTCAGGGTTCTGGGGCCTACATTCCAGCCAGGGAAGGCTGTCCATCCACGTCATCCAGAAGCTGCCATTCCTGTCCCAGGACTCACCATCAGGGTGCTGGGGCTGTCATTCCACTCATGGGGGAACTGTCATTACACGGCATTCCCCTTACAGTCATTCCCCTTACAGTCAAGGGGAGCCATCATTCCACTGCATCAAGAAACAGCCACTCTAGTCCCAGGACCCACTGTCAGGGTTCTGGGGCCATCATTCCATTCATAGAGAGCCATTGTTCCACAGAATCTAGTAACAGTCACACCAGCAATGGTCTTAGAACAAAGACAGTGTGAGCCAGGATCTCCCATTCTTCCCCATTGTACCTTGGAGGTGCCCCGCTGTCTGTCACCAGTTGAACCCGATGCAAGGCGGCTTTCTGTTCAAGAAGCCGCTTGAGTATCAGGAATGTGGAATTCCACACATTCTGGTGGACACATCCTGTACCAGTTGGTGCACTGGGGAGCCTTGTTCTTCCTAATTTGCATGGAGGAGGTCACTGCCCTTCATGCTCCGGTTAAAGAAACAGGCCAATGTCCTCCCCCACTTGATCAGGGAGCTAAGGGTGCCTGCCCCAATCCCCTTCTCCCCCAAGTCCAGCGTGTCCCTGACCACCAGGTGAAGGGTGTGTGTGGTGCAAGGGATGCTGGTGAAGCCCCCTCGTGGACTGTCCTCAATATTTTGGCCATGTTGTGTGTCACCCATGCACCCCTTGGTGAAGGGCGCACCTGGTGTGACTCACTACCTCACCCCATGGCAGTCAGGGCTGCCTCGATGTTCTGAAATGTGTGGGGGCCATCCATTACTTCCACCTGAAGCAGGGCCCACCTATACCCTGCTTCGGGACCCCTTCCGCACCTCCCAGATTCTGCCTCTGGGTCCTGCCATCAGTGCGCCGTCACTGCCAGGTAGGCATGCTGTGCATTTCTGCTTGACCACAGGTCAGCGGTGATGTGGACAGTGGCACCCCCTGCCAGCTGCTCCCTCATCCGCTCCTTTGAAGCCCGGTAGAAGGTTGGCACCACCTACCGATGAGGGAAACTTACACTGGGGGGCCAGGAAACCAATCAGGTGCCTAAACCCCATGTCCTTGACCACTGAGAAGGGCTTCCCATCGAGCATAATCATTTCGCCAAAATGCACGTGGCTTTCAGTTGAAAGCCACGCCACCTTCCATGTCCTGCAGCTGCAGATGGACTTGGCAGCTGCCCCCACCCCAGCTCCTCCATGGTGCACTGACGCTTATGGGCCTCAACTGGCTGCTGCTGCTGCACCACTGACTGCGCTGATGGGAGGGGCAGAACATGGTGGTGACACAACTGTTGGATGGATGTGTGGCAGGCCCTGTCCAAAGTGGCCACGGGTCTGTTGTCCTGCCCACCAATGAGTGTCCCCAGCGACCGTGTGTTCTCTATGGTAGGGGACATTTGTTCGTCGCACCACCAGTGACTGCAGGCCAAGTTGGTGAAGCAGTTGCTTTTCATCAAGGATTCCCCAAGCTGGCCCTGGATATGGATTGATGGTGCAGTGGCACACGCCATCCCATGCCAGGGGCAGTCTTGGGACGGGGCTCCTCCTCAATCTGGGCTGCTGCTGCTGAGGTGCTGTCCCTTCATCCCAATGCCCAGCGCCCGCTCTGCCCCCCCCGGGCCGGTCTATCTGACTGACCTCATGATGCCATGTGTTATTGGGAAGCTGTAAGCCTGCCATCCAGCCTCTTGCTTGATGATCTTGGCCTGTCTATCTGACTGACTCTCTCTCACTGCACAGTCTTTGCCATCCTATCTGAGTGCCCTGCCAAGGCCTGCCTTCCCTACTGCCTCTCATGCCACGCTGCCTGTCTGCCTGCTGTGGTAGCCAACCTTGAACCCTGCCTCAGCCTGCCTTCCGCTGCTCATACCACGCTGCCTCTCTGCTGCTGCTGCTGCCTCTGCTGTGCCATAGGTTCTGTGTCCCGGCAATCGAATGGCCGCTTCTGCTGCCTCTGCTGTGCCATGGGTTCTGTGCCCAGGCAATCCAATATCCACTTTTTCTGCCTCTGCTGTGCCATGGGTTTTGCTACTGGGCAATCCAATGTCTGCTGCTGCTGCCCCTGCTGTGCCTTGGGTTCTGCTTCCGGGCAATCCAATGTCTGATGCTGCTCCACCGATGCCTGGAAGCCTGCAATGCTCGGCCAAGTAGGGGTGCCAGGCCATCAACCAATCCCCCAGCCTTCCCAGGCTCTCCTGCTGCTGCTGCCACTGGGTCTCAGATGGCCAGCCATGCTGCCACAGGCACCCCCAGGGGCCCAGCCCTGAGCCTGCCTGTCCGTGCAACCCTGGGTGCCAAGCCCCAAACCTTCCTGGTGTCTGCTGCTGCTGCTGTGTCTCCGATGGCCTGCCATGCCCCCACGGGCACCCCTGGAGTGCCCCAAGCCTCTGCCACGGCCAAAATGTGCTAACGTTCGGGGGTGTCCAAACTCCATGGGACCAAATCCATGAACCTGAACTGGGTTTTTGGACTGAACGACTGAACATCTGAACCCCGTTCTGTTTGCACATCCCTAGTAGACATTTTCTTTTCTTCTCCCCCTCACTGCCGCCGCAGCTTGGCCAGAGCTATGTTGGTTTCTCTGTCTTCTCCTCCAGCAGAGGAGGATGTTTTTGATTAAGGGGCATGACAAGCCAGGGACATTTTAAGTGTCCGGATTATGGCCTGAGGAAAAGGTGCTAAGGGAAGCGTTGGGGCCCCTGTGGGAGATAGAAATGGGAAGAGGCATGGTCTTATCACTAGGTCTGTGGTCACTGTGCCTGATATCCCTCCCATGGCCCTTCAGGGAAGGGGGTTTGGGACTGCCAGGCCCTCTGGATCTGTGCCTGTTTCCCATTCACAGAGGGTTATGGGCAGTGGGAAAAGTCTCTCATTGGAGTCTGTTGGGCAGAATTTATCTTCCATTTCAAGGGGACAGAGGCAGGTATCTCGTTCTGCAATTCTAGTAGGTAGCGGTAGTCCAGTGAGGGCAGGGGACCCCTTGTCAGTGTTGGTGAAAATAAGAGAGGTCAATAGGGCCTGTTACAGACTTTTCAGAAACAAACAGATGGGTGAGATTCTATGTTTAGGAGTCTGATTGGGGATGGCATTCCACAGCCCCTTGGATTTTTATCTGAGGTTGATGAGTCAGTTGTTAGTCAGTTTCAAGCTGGTAATACCGTGTGCATGATGACACCCTTCCAATCCAGGGTGGAACAGCGGCAGGAACCTAAGGTGGAGGTGGTTCCTGCAGTGGCTGATCCAGTGCAAACCTTGTTCCAGCGGGTTAATAATATAGAACATCAGGTGGTGAGGATGGTGGATGTTCTTCAGGGCAGGCAACCTACTGGTACCAGCGTGGCATTTGCAGCAGATTCAAATTCAGGTGAGTTGACTTCTTCTATAACTGTTATCAGTTGTGGTCAGGCCGCTCAGAAGAATGCTTCAGGTTCACAAGGCAGCCAGCAGGGTGGTTCAGACCAGTAGCCAATGTAGCCTGCTGGTTCGGGTATGGGGCATCCAGACCAATCTGGGGTTCAACTGTTGGTGCAACAGGACCCCACTAGATTGGTCTGGCTGAAAAAATGTATGGAGAGCTTAGGGATCAGTGGCTGGAGTTGGGAGTGGGTGTGGTCCTAGCCAAGTTAGTGAGAACAGCAGCAATGTAGTTTTCACAAATACTCCTATGTCTTCTGGGATTGTACAGCCCACGATGACCCTGTAGCCTCTGCTAGCATTGAGGCTCCATTGTTAAAGGGGGGATATGCTCAGGTGTCTGCACCAGTTGGGGTCCATTTGTTGCAGGCTATGCAGGAGAAAATATGGTGAGGCAAGTATTTTTTTAAAAAAATTTTTATATCCCGCCCCTCCTGCCCACAGGGCAGCCCGGGGCGGTGAACAACATTTCATTTAAAACAATAATAAAATTTTTAAACAATTTAAAATACCCTACATGGGGAAAACCCCCATCCCTATCCCCAAGTATGTAGACGATGTCATACCTGCTGAGCTATGCTCAGTACACTATGCATCATTTGACATCTGTTGAAATGGTGAGGTCGTGGTAGAGGGGCTATGATGATGAAGACCAACGTAACGTCTGCTTTTCACCTACTTCCTGTCTACCATGGGGATTTTGACTTATTGGGCTTTACTTTTAAGGGTAAGATTTATTTTGACAAAGCAACGCCAATGGGTTGCTAAATTTCTTACGCTGCTTCTGAAAAAATTAGCTCTGTCTTGGAGTGGATAGTTAGGATTCATATGGGGGATTGCCATATCATCCATTATCTTGATGATTATTTGTTTTTCGGGAAAGCTGGGACTCAGGAATGTGCAGAGCTATTGCAAGTTTTCCACTCTATCGCTGAGGAGAAAACGAGGGGTCCAGTGGAGATCATTACCTATTTGGGTATCAAAATAGATTAGTAGTGTGAACTGTCTCAGCTCCTTTAAGGTAAACTGTCCGCATTGCAGGAAGAGGTGTGGAAGTGTATGGCTACCTGAAAGGTGACATTACAGGAGCTTCAATCGCTTTTGGGCCACCTTAATTTTGCCTGTAGGGTTGTTACTCCTGGGAGGGTCTTTTTGTCTAGGCTTTATGCTAAGATGGTGGGAGTGTTTGCTCCCCACCACCATATCCGAGTAACAGCAGAGATGAGGAATGATCTAGCAGTGTGGGATCAGTTCCTTAGGGAAAATAATGGTGTGAGCATGTGAAGAGATTGTTTGCTGCTTGAAGCTGAGCTTAAAGAGCATTCTGATGCGGCGGGGGGGTGGGACGGTATAGGCATGGGAATTTATTTTAGGGATAGCTGGTGTGCTAAACATTGGTCACCACAATGTCTAGGGATTCAACATTCCTTGAATTATCCCCCATTGTGGCAGTGGTACATATTTGGACCACAGCCTTTAGGGATAAGAGGGTGGTATTTTGGTGTGACAGCATGGCGGTTGTCCACATTATTAACTCTTCTAGATCGGAAAGGGTGATGATATTAGTCCGGGTTTTTGTTTTGGCCTGCTTATAGTGTTTTCAGCAAGACATATTCTAGGCCTGGATAATAATATTGTGGATGCCCTTTCTCGGTTTCAGATGCAACACTTCTGGAACCTTGCCCCTCTAGCTTGGCACACTCAAGGATGCCATTCCTTAATTTCTGTGGAGTCTTGGGTTGTAGAGTTATATCAAATGGTCCGTGGCTCCATTGCCCCTTCCACACAGTGAGCCTATGAGCATGCGTACAGGGAATTTAACAAGTTGGGTAGAAGCAAGGTATAGGTCTTGGTGTTTCCCATTCCTTTGACACATATTATTCAGTTTGATCTTTATTTACATGACAAGGGTTTGGCAGTAAATACAATTGCAGATAAGTGGGCTGAATTGTCCTTCATGTCCAGGGTGGTAGGTTTTGAGGATTTGACGCGGTCACCATTGTTGACTGCAATGTTGGAACCTTGGAGGTGCCAGGCTGGTCATTTGCTTGACTGCAGGATTCCTTTATCTCCGCAATTGCTTGCGGATATGGGTCGAGTGTTGGGGAAAATTTGTTCTTCAGAAAGTGAGACCGTTTTATTTAATGCTGCTTTTAATATATATTATTTGTGTCTTTAAGGATAAGTGAGTTGGTAGTTAATTCTCTTAGGCATATTTGTAACACTACATAAATCAGGTGAGAGTTTGGTTTGTCCAGTTTCAGAGTTTCAAGCCTACTTAGCAGTTCAACCACAGGTTGGTGGGCCAGATTTTATACATGACTCTGGTTTGCCATTAACCAGTATCAGTTTGTGGTTGTTATGAAGAAATGTTTGAGTAAATTGGAGTTTTCTGATCACCTATT
This sequence comes from Sphenodon punctatus, assembly GCA_003113815.1. NCBI lineage: Eukaryota > Metazoa > Chordata > Lepidosauria > Sphenodontia > Sphenodontidae > Sphenodon > Sphenodon punctatus. Next base: position 450,026 of record QEPC01010447.1, read on the forward strand.
TGGTTCCCACTCCTTCCAGATTGGGGCAGCATCATCAGCCGCTGTTTCAGGTTTTGGGGGTGGTGACATTCGAGCGTTAGGTAGGTGGCACTCCAGTGCCTTTCGTTCTTACGTGAGCCCTCTTCCGGCACTGAATGCCTCATAGCAGGGAGAAGGACATGTTAGGCAGGAATAAATTTTATATGGTATTGTTTTAACTTGTTGTTTTGTATTATTTCAGAAAATGACAGGGCTGCTCATCAGATGGTGTGGATCCTTGGACACAGCTTCAATTTCTGGGCAGCTGGCACAGCCAATCACACCAGTTAGGAATCACAGCTTGGCTTGAGTTCGAAGGCGGTATTGTTGTGGCAGGGAAAAGGGGACATGTTATAGGCCCAGCTCTTGCCCTTGATTTTGGGTCTGAAGAATCCTTCTGTCCCAGATGTCATAGTTATTCATTTGGACGAGAATTATTTTTGTTGTGGTTCTGGTCTTGACCTGTCTATTATGATTAGGCAAGATTGGAAGTGACTGAGGGAGTTTTTCCGCGAGTAAGGTTAGTTTTTACTTCACTAATACGACAATGGGTTTGGAGTGAGGTGAAAAACCCCATAAAGGTAGATAAAGCAAGAAAAATAGTAAACCGGGAACTATGATGAGTTATTGATATATGGGGAGGTGAGTGACTAGAACATCCAGCTATCAATTAGCTCTCTCATGAGGGACCTTTCTGAAAATCCAGATACACTATATCAGCCAGCTCCCGCTTATCTACATGCTCATTCACAACCTCAAAAATTCCAATAGGTTAGTGAGGCACAACTTTCCTTTGCTAAATCCATGTTGACTCTCCCCCATTAAGCCATGTTTATCAATATGCCCCACAATTCTGTTTTTAATAACAGTCTCCACCATTTTGCCTGGCACAGATGTTAGGCTCACTGGTCTCTAGTTTCAGGATCACCTCTGGAGCCCTTTTTAAATACTAGTGTTACATTCGCTACCCCCCAGTCCTCAGGTACAGTGACAGAGCGATAGGTTACAAATTACCAGTGGTAGGTCTGCAATTTCATATTTGAGTTCCTTCAGAATTCTGGGGTGTAAACCATCTGGTCCTGGTGATTTGTTACTATTCAGTTTGTCAGTTTGCTCAAGAACCTTTTCCAGAGTCTGTTGATCTGTGACAGCTCTTCTGATTCATCACCTACAAAGAGTAGTTCCAGCGTGGGAATCTCCCCAACATCCTCTGCTGTGAAGATGAAAACAAAGTATTCATTCAGCTTCTCTGCAATGGCCGTATCCTCTAGGGATGTACGAACAGAACGCGGGTTGGATGTTCGGTCGTTCAGTTCGAAAACCGAGTTCAGGAACCAAGTTCGGGTTCGGTTGTTCAGTTCAGTGGAGTTCAGTGGAGTTCGGTTTGGCCGAACTTTTGGAAATCGGTATCGATATCGGTACTGATTTCAAAGATTTTATTATCGGTATTGTTTGGCCCTGAGACACTTAATTTTGTTATTTTTATGTCTTGTTATATTGTTAATGTTTTTTTTTTTTAAAGTTATTATAAATATTATATCCGTTACCAGCTGAGTTTGATCCGTCCAGTCATTTACCCCTCTGTGCTGCTTCTGGCAGGTGGCAGCATCTCATTGTATGTTTGTTTGTATATACAGCTTGTCAGATCCCTACCTGACAGCAGCAGCACACGTAGCGTATTACCCCCAAGATTTGCCAGCAGGGTCTCAACAGCAAGACCCTTGCAACTTGCTGGGGATGACATCAATAATGGGGGACATTGGTGGCCCTGGAGGAACATCATGTTTCCAAAATCAGGCCTGTGGAGTTTGGGGCATGGTGATGGGCTCTGGCTGCTGCTGCATGCTGCCACTCGACTGGCACGGCCCCTACCAGCTCTGCCACGTGCCCCATTGCCCGCCTTATGGGCAGAAGACCGGCCTCTCCTACTTCCCTTCTCGATGTCTTCCAACCCAAAGAATGCACACAAAGATTTTATATATATATTATTTTATTATTTTATTCAATTTTTTGTCTAATGTTATATATATCTACACTAAATCTAACTGCTATTAACTATTCTAAAACCTATGGAATGAAATGGAATATCTAATAACAAAAAGGCCTAGTACTACAAACACACTATAAAACTGAATCACTACACACTATCTCTATCACTAAGCTAACTCCTACATCTAACTATCAGGGATGGGCGAACGTGGTTCGGAAGTTTGGAGTTTGGCCTGAACTCGGCTTGTTCGGACGACTGAACCGAACTTCTGAACTGAACGCTCGAACTTTCAAACAGTTCGGAAAACTTCAGATGAATTTGGGGGTGGGAAAAATGTGACTTTGGGTGGGAAACATGTGACTGGAAGGGGGAGGCAGCTGAGGAGCAGACTTCCTGGTACCAGGGGTGGACACCTGGGGTTGTTTCAGGGTCAAAAATACCAATACCGCAAAAAATTTGGTTTCGGTAACGATAGCACTTTTTAAAATGTTCATACGAGTTCAGACGAACTGAACTCCACCAAACCGAACAGCCGAACCCGAACTCGGAACCAAACATCTGAACATCCGAACGGCATTCTGTTCATCCATCCATATTATTATTATTATTATAATATAGTGCCAGACGTTTACCTGGCACTTTACAAAGAATAAAATAGACACGGTCCCTGTCCAAGAGCTTACAATCTAAAGACAAGGGGAGGGGAGACAGGGAAGGGGGAACAGAGGGAGAGACAAGGGATGCAACGTTCATGAGGATGCGAGAACTCAGGTGCATGTTCTTGGCTTGGTTACAGTAAATGGGAGTTTGCAGACAACAGGTAGGGAATAATCCTGGGTGGGGATGATTAGCAGGAGTTAGGAAAGGCAGAGTGGAAGAGGTGGGTTTTGAGGAGGCACTTGAAGGTGTGGAGGCACTTGAAAGTGTGGGAGCAAGTTCCAAGTGTGCGGGGCAACGATAGAGAAGGGACGAAGGCAGTTGGGGGAGCAGCGAAGGCGTGGGAGGGTGACGGAGGGAATGGGAGAGAAGTGAAGTGCTCGAACAGGGGTTCAGCTGGAGACCAGAGCAGAGAGGTAGGGGGGAGCAAGGTTATGAAGGGCTTTGTAGATGAAGATGAGGAGCTTGTGCAGAATACGCTCAGGAAGGGGAAGTCAGTGGAGGGAGGAAAGGAGAGGTCGCACATGGTTAAAGTGACGGGGTAGGTGGATGATCCTGGCAGCAGAGTTTTGAACAGAGATGAGGGAAACAAGGTGAGAGCAAGGAAGGGCAGTGAGGAGGAGGTTACAATAGTTGAGGCGTGAGATGACTAGGGCGTGGATGAGAGTTTTGGCAGAGGACACAGACAGATAAGGGTGAATCTTAGCAATGTTGTGGAGGGAGAAGCGGCAGGATTTGGCCACGGAGTCAATGTAGGGTTTGAAGGTGAGGTGCGAGTTGAAGATGAAGGCCAAGCTACAGGCTTGGGGGACAGGGAGGATGGAAACCCTTTCAATGGCAATTGACAGGGAAGAGGGAGAGGAAGGATTGCGATGGAAGATGGGTTCAGTTTCCACCATGTTCAGTTTGAGTTGGCATTGAGACATCCAGGCGGAGATATCGGAAAGACAGTTGGTGAGACGAGCCAGGACGGAGTGGAGAGATAGAGTTGAGTGTCGTCAGCGTATAGGTGGTATTGGAAGTCGTGGGAAGCAATGAGTTTGCATAGGGACTGGGTGTAGATAGAGAAGAGGAGAGGGCCAAGGACAAAGCCTAGGGGAACTCCGACCAAGAGGGGCAGGGAGGAGGAGGGGGAGGAGTTAGGAAGAGAAACATTAAAGGAGCAGTCAGAAAGGTATTAGCAGAACCAGTCGAGGACAGAGTGCCGGAATCCCAGGGAGTGAAGTGATTCAAGCAGGAGCAAGTGGTCAACAGTGTCGAAAGCAGCAGAAAGATCAAGGAGGACAAGAATAGAGTAGACGCAGTTGGATTTAGCCACATTAAGATCGTTGGTGATCTTAGCAAGAGTGGTTTCAGTGGAGTGAAAGGGGCAGATGCCAGATTGGAGGGGGTCAAGGGAGGAGTTGGCGGAGAGGAGGTTGAGGCAATGGGAGTAGACAATGCATTCGAGGAGTTTGGAAGCAAAAGGGAGGAGGGACACAGGACGGTAATTAGAAGGTTCAGAGGGATCCAGAGTGGACTTTTTGAGGATGGGGGAGACAGTGGCATGATTAAAGTCAGAGGGGAAGGAGCCGGTAGAGAGCGAGAGATTGATGATGTGCAGGAGGGGAGAGGCGATGGAGGTCAGGACTTGGGAAGGAATGGGGTTCAGGGGGCATGTGGAGGGGTTGAAGGAGGAGAGCAGGGAGGAGATAGTTTCCACCCCTCTTGCAGACATTTAATCCTTGCCACTGCTTCTTTTAATTTATTCTAACTAGTTTCCTATTTAAGCATAGTTTCCCTTTTTAAAGTTAAATGTTGCTGCAGTAGTTTTACTATTCTCCCTCCAGGCTCCTTAGGACAGCTCCATGGTCTCCTGCAGTTCTCCAGCAGAAATGTATATCCTTCTGTGGCCAGGAAGCAACTGACACTTCTGGATATTCCTCTCTTTAATATCTAGATGTGAGTTTGGCTCCCTCCCCATTCTGTAACTCTTAAAGAGCCTGCAGGCCGACTGTGACTCCACTCTGCCACACTGTTGTTGTGGAAAAAAGTTTGAAAATATGAAGACACGCATATTCACATTTGGGAATACCCTTCGGTTGGTACTTTTTGATGTTTTTAGTACATCCCAGTACATTTGGCATGCTGACAGGCACAGTAAACAAAGACTAGACATGGCAGGCTTAGCCTCGTCCTCCTCCCACCCTCATCCCCTGTGATTAGGAGAGGTGCATTTGGAGGTGGAAAAGGCATGGGTCTAGGAGATGGGGAAGTGTTGATACTGGGACACAAAAATACACCCCCCCCCCAAAAAGGTAATAGAAACTACAGAAGTTATGAAAAAATTGCCACCTAATAATTCTAAGCACGCATTCACACGAGATCTTCTGAGACTGTACTCCCGGGTGTATTATTTGTTGCAGAAATTTGCATTCTTCCTTTTTAATTGTTTTCCACATCCCCTCCCATTCCCTCCCCTGCTCAAAATTTACTGTTGTGGTCGAAAATATGTGTCCCATTATTCTGCAGGGTTTTGTTTGTTTTTTTGATCAGGAATACATTCCACACCAACACTGCTGATGCTCACAAGCACAAACATGGATTTCACAAAGACATTCCTTGATGCCCTTTGTATTCTGGAATACTACAACAAAGCAGGGAAATAGAGAGGGACCAGGGTCATTCAGAGAGATGGTAAAAAAGGTTTGCTTAGAAGATGAAGAACACAAATGAAATAATATATAGTAAATTTGTGGTGGGGAAAAGTGATTTGTGAACTAGCTCTGTATACTCAGAAACACGCACAGCTGTGTATAAATCAGGACAGAGAGGTTCTATGGTACAAAATGTTCTCTTCCCTGCCTTCCAGAGAATATGCAAGCAAATTTAAGTCATGCAAGTTTACAAATACCCTCATCCACAGCTAGATACTCACTCCAGAATAAGTAATTTGAGGAGCGTGGCCTTGGTCTCACTCAGGGCTTTGAAATATGTGTGGTAAATTTGAGACCTGAATTTATGACTAGCCCATAAATTTAAAGCTCTATAATTAGCTTTTAATTCATCCCTCGTGCTAGTGGGAGTTCCTGAAACTGTAGCCACTTGTGTGTGAGAGAAAATGAACCACGTAACATGTCAGTCACACAATTGCTTAATACACTATAGGAAGCCCTTGATAAGATGCCCAAAGAATACTTGTCTAGGACTGGGTATACACATTCAACGTCCCTTTTCACACAGACACTCTAACACACTGATAAAATAGTGTTACATTTTATTATACATGTTGCAGAGGGCGGGAAGAAAACCAGGCAAATGAACAACCCTTACCTCAGTTTGTCAAGGAAACGGCAGGTTAAGAAACATCAGGGCAGCTTTTGAAGGTCAGAACGTATCCCAGACCCAGCAAAATTCTGCTTCTAACCTAGCTGGCAGGTGAAGAAAAAAAGCTGTCTCTCAAATATTTGTTACCCCAAAGCAAAATCTCCAGGGCACTTACAGACAACCATCAGCTTTTCTATAATGGAATTGAAGAAAGTGCTGAAGGCCTATTGGGTTAAGCAACAAAAAAATTGAGGTTATTACAAGAGCTAAAAGGAGTATCTGCAAAAATAGGTGTATCTATTGACTTCTGGTGCCAAATTGAACCAAATATTTTGGGTTAAGAAACATCAGGGCATCAGGGTACGTTTTGGTACCCAAACCAGTTTATTCAGGTACCTGAAATACCAAAATACTGATCACCGGTATACTGAAATACTGGTAACATACTGATTTTGTTCTGAATTTCAGGATTTTTCAGAAATGTTGGTATCCCAGTTGTTGGTATTCCTGTATTTTGGTATACCGGTGGTTGGTATCTTGGGCATGCGAATGGTATTCGGGTACCAGTTTGCATACCTGAAATGGTACCCAGGAATGCAGGTATTACCTGTACATACCAGATCAGGTACCCATTTCAGCTCTGGAACAGACCCCCAAGCTTCCGTGGGAGTCAGCAATGCCAAAAGCTCAGTGCCGGAAAGATGGGTTTTTTTCACACAGACACTAACATGGATAAAATAGGTGTTACATTGTATTATATATGTTGCAGGTGTTGCCAGGAATTTAGAGTTAATAGGTTCAGGCTTCTGAGGCCTGGATCATGGCTTGCATATTAAGATATTTACCTACTTATATTTGATATATTTTACTTATTTTATATTAGATATTTAATCACTTATATTTGCTTATGTATTTAATCACAATTATATATGGCTTGCTTGAAGTTATTAGCAGTTTAGCTAAATGCAGAACAAAGGTTAACCAAAGAGAACATTTTATGTCACAAGGATGACAGGTCACCTTGAGACCGTTGGAGGTGGTAAAGTAAAGTGGGTGAACTTTCCGGAACTGTAAGGGAACAACAGGAAAGAACATTTGAGACAGAGGGGCCTGGTATTAAGAAATACAGTTGAAATCATACTTTTTGCGATGATAAAGCTTACTGGCAGGAAATCTAGCTCACCGCAAGTTGTCCACATGTTTGAAGCAATGTTTGAGTAATGTTCCATGACATGTTCATGGAGCGTGGACCATATACGCATTTTGATTGGTCCGTGGCTTGCATGATTAGTTAGATTATTATTGGAACACGTAAGTTTCCTGGGTGGATAATGGGAGGAGATCAAAGGTAATAAAAACAGTGAACCAGGTGGCAATGGTCACTTTTCTACTTTCTACATCACTTCACTTCCTTGATTTCTATTTCCTTCTCATCGATCGATCGACTCTCCCTATTCACTTCAGGAGCAGGTCTGTTGAAGTATAGGTAATTATATATGTGTAACTAAGATATGCACAGAACCCCCAGCATTCCTTATAGACCTAGGCCAGATAGTGTCCAAGAGGACTTCCAGGCGCTATATGCAAGATATTGTCTTATAAGATTATATGTATTCCTGTCAATAATATCAATTATTTTCATTATTACATACGGCGCAGTTGAGTTTTGCTTGTATCTTCATTGGGCACTTACTTCTAATAAAACCGCTGATTATCCAACTAATTTGACTCAGTCAATGTCTCTGAATTAGTGTTGGCCAACAGGAGAACCCAGCAGGAATAAATAGATGAGGTCCTAAGATAAAGGTTGATTGATAATCCTGCAGCCAACACAGGGCTGCAGGTATGCTCTATGGGTGCCCTGAAGCATGTATAATAAAATGTAACACCCATTTAATCAGTGTTCGAGTGCCTATGTGAAAAGGGCCTATGCTGCTATTATTCTCTCCCCCTGCCCCCAAGCTGCACAGCTGCCTCTATTTTTCTTTATCATTCACCTCAAAAACATATTTGTCTAAATTTAAATTAAATTAAATTAAATTTGTCATTAATAGCCTATTTATACTTTTTACACCAAAAGGGTGGGTCAGGACCCCTAGAGGTGTTACACCATCTGCAGATTGGTTTGGGATTACATTTGTCTTTGATAAATGTGGGATGTCTTCATTGCTGTCTAGAGTCAAAGAATGATATTTGACTCTTCAAATGGGATAACCCAAGCAATTTTTTTGGAACCACTGGTTTATGCACAAACTTTCATGAGGGGAAGAAAAAGGCTTAGGTTTTATTTTCCATCAGAAAGAAAAAGTCTTCACATCAGTTCATAAAAATGTTTATACCCTAATAGAGAGAAAATCATTGTTCTCAGAGGGTACTATTTTCAGACGTTACGGGATTGCTACTCACCACGCTGAATCACAGTGGCTCCCATGTGGTGGCAGCAATCCTGGCGGGGTTCAAATCTAACCACAGTTCTGGAGGTGAGGCTGGCTTCACTCCCAGAACTGTGGTTAGGTTGGCCACAATCCGTGATGGGGCTGGCAATGGCCCCGATCAACGACTGTTTACCAGTCCCGTCTCGGAATCAGGTCCCAACCAGGGGACAGGATCGGGCGCAGCGGCCTGATTGGCTGCTGCACCTGCCCGTCTCCTGAGGGCAGGCAGCCAGGGACGTGCGGAGGGGTGGGGCTGAGCAGCCGCATGTCGCATCGTACAGCCCCACCCCCTCAGAGATTCCCCTCTGCGATCAGGCCGGCACATCTGATGGACGGCCGGTCTGATCATGGACCGGGATCCGAGACTGATCCCGGTTCAGGGTTCAGCGTGATGGGCCAAACAGCCTGTCACATCTGAAATTACCCAGAGATCAGAAATGTATTATTCAAACTCTTCTTAGAGTGCACAGAGAAACATCCCATCAAAATGGCTTCAGTTTTTTAAATGCAACCCTATCTCATATTAGCATATTGCACTGTAGACTAGAGCTGTAATGAATATTCATGTCAAATACTGTATCTGTAGAATTCTCCCACTTTGGTTCGGTTCCGACAAAGTGGGTATAAAATGCTATTCATGTTCTCTTTGCTTGGATATTTGTTTTAAGTTAAATGAAAAAAAATAAATGTTTTATTCATTTTTCCAGTCATGTCATTTCAGATATTTGGTGGAGTAGTTGAAACAAAAATTGGAAAATATGGGATGTTGAGCAATGTGCAAATTTCCATTTCAATGCAAATATTATTTTGGATAGTTAGTGTTACCCAAAAATATGAATAATATTCACAGTACAGAATCTGATATTGGTTTCACCATTACTGTGCTATAATAATAATAATTAATAACTTAGTGACCATTTGATCACAAACTACTAAAAATCCACATTTTATAGGTCTGGCTGGGTGCCTGGCTCTGAACCTTTAAGATAGTAGTACTGGCTTGAACAGTGCAGGTGTTCTGATGACTATAGGATCACACCCTAGTTAGGCACTAAGTATAGGGACAGCACCCAAGCACCATACAGAGTACCTGAGTGGAACCAGCTGAGCTTGGGCATGGCTAGGCTGCCCCTGAAGGTGGAATAATTAAGAGGAGCTTGGAAGCTCAGTTTGGGAGGCAGAGCTATAGGAGGCGAGGAGCTGAGAAGCACTCTGCCTCAACCAAGACCTGAAGGGAGGCGGGAGCTAACTAGGAAGGCAAAGGCCAGGAAAGGGTCTGCCAAAGGTATCTGGCTGGTGGACAGTTGTACCTAGCCAGTGGGGCCTGGATGGGAGGACTGGATGGATAGAAAGAGGCTCACATGTGGTCTGAGGAGGGACTGTGACTGACAAGTGGGGCTATGGGAAAATCTATGCCCAAAGATGTGGACTATGTAAAGAAGCTGAAGGCTGGTGGAGAACTATAATACTATGATTAAAGACACTGCTGTTTAATGAAGATCCCACATGATCTGGTTCTTTTGGCAGGGACCCTGCAGAGACATACACCTTTACCATCTTAGGCAACTTTTATAAGAGGCAATGAAGCGCACCTCCTGAGTCCCGCGTTGAAAGAAAAGCCGGCGCGGGGAGTGTTTCCATGCTCCCCGTGATGCCGGAAGTGACGTGCTCCCCGTTGCCGGCAGCGGCCCGCGCCGGCTTTTCTTTCAATGCAGGACTCAGGAGGCGCTTCAGCGCCTCGTATAAAAGCGGCCTTACAGGATTTCTACCCGGGCTTAATCAGTGAAAACCAGAAATGCCCTAAATGTAAATGCCAGTTTCAGACCCGAGAACCTTTATTTTGTTATATATTTCCCTGACAAGAATTACAGTAGCTAACAGACTTAGAGACTTATGCATTCAAATAATACATAGCTATGAAATTGTTTCAGCTCCTGAAATCATTTTACATTCACTGCAGATAGTGGCATAAAGAAAGAAAGAAAGATTGCTTTAAGTGTTTAAACCCAATTTTTATTTTTATTTGCAGTAGCTATAAAACAGAATTCATGAGTCCTTTCAAATAGGTAGATTGGGGATTGCTAGACTTGGGGAGTGTGTGTTTGTATGTATATCTGGGGGGAGGGTGTATATATGTAGGGGCATGTGTGTAGAGGAAGAGAGAGAGATGTGATTGGTTCTTCAAAGAGCTGTTCTCACTGGAGAGTCAAGGTGTTTTAAAAGAGCACTCATTGATTTGCATGGATAAACTTGCCTATAGAGATGGGAACAGGAGGAATATTATAGATCAGGTATGATATGGCAAGAGCTGTAGGGAGGCTCCACAGCAACAACTCAGCCTTTGCCTTAGGATATGCAAGTTCCAGCTTCACTTTTACAGCCATTAAAATTCAGCCAATATGGACTCCTATAGTAAAATGAATCCCTAGACCACTATTCTGCTATATAATTAATATTGCCTTTATCAGCTGTGCAAAGAAAGCCTTGTGCTCATCTTGATGGCATTGCTTTGTTTGTTCAGCAACTTTTGAAAACTGTTAGCTAATAAATTCTAAAATGTTTAGGGTTTTTAGGGTAGCACTAGAGTTGAAACAGATAACTCATTTGCTACCCATGGGTAACACTCGCATTTTCAAGTACTGTATATTCAACAGGATGCCAGTCATTGATTGAGTACCCAGATACCTGAAAAATCAATAATTTATGATACCATTTTCCAGTTATTGATCAGTAAATCAGGATGGAAAACCAAAAAATCAGGATAGAAAACAAAAGAATCAGTACCAGAAGTCGACATTGTGGGACACTGGGTACCCAAATCAGATGGCAATTAGATACCGATCAGTACCTGATATTTTCAAGTCAATTCAGGTACCAGAAATGTGCAGGGTAAACTGTTCTTGTGGGTAATTGTTTCAGCTCTAGATAGGACCTCAGCGATTGTGGTGAGGACATGAGAGATGGTGGTGGTCATGAAATCGTAGAACTGGAGAGTTGGAAGACACCTGACATGTCCTCTAGTCCAGCCTTCTACCCGGAGGTAGGATAAAACATACTTAAAATATCCCTATCCAGTCTTTTCTTGAAAACGTCCAGGGAAGGAAATTTCACAACCTGCCTAAGACAGCTCACTGAACTGTTCTAACAATTTCTAATACTAGCCAACACCCACCTTCCTGAAATTTAAACTCATAGGATGTTTTCAGATTGTTCTGTAAAGCGCCAGGTACACAGCTGGTGCTATACAAATGCTTATAATAATAAATAATAATGAGACGAGCTTCGCTCGAGGCTTGAAATAATGCATCTTTGAGAAGTGACATGGGTGGGGTTTAGATGCGCCTGGATGCACGTCATCGCCAGTCGTACATTCTTTAAAGTCATAGATTAAATACCTCAATATCGAGGTGTTTAATCTGCGGATTTAAAGAATGTGTGACTGGCGATGATGTGTGTACAGCCGCGTCTAAACCCCGCTATGGCTTGAAATGTCTTGGTACAATGGACTTGGTACAATGGACCTGGAATGTCTTGGTATGTATGGGTATTTTCAGACGTTACGAGATCACAGTGAACCACGGTGAATACCCACCTGTGGTCACTGTGTCTCGAACGTCTGTTTGGCGGCCGCCAGATGTTCACCATGGTCAATACCCACATGGGGTCAATTTTAACCATGCTTCCTGGGCTAGCGGGGGGAATGTCCTGGGAAGTGTGGCCAAAGAGATCCCCAGCGGGGACCAAAAAAAAGTAACATCTGGCCAGGCGCCACGGCCTGGGATCCCCGGTGGGATCCCGGGCCATGGTGAATCCGGCCCGACGCGGCGGCCGCATTGGCCCCGCCGCCCGCCCATCTCCCCAGAGGGCGGGCGGCGGGGAGCATGGAGGGGCCATGCGTCCGCACGTTGCGCCGTGCGGCCCCGCCCCCTCCCAGATTCCCCGCCAGGATCCCCCCGGCACGTCTGATACGGCGTGACGGGGTGATCCCTGCGGGGAATGAATAGGGTGATTTCTTGAAATAACGCACCTTTGAAAAGTGCTGCATGCAGGGTTTGGATACTAGTTGCACATTCTTTAAATCCACAAATGAAATATCTTGATAACAAGGTATTTAACCTGCGGCTTTAAAGAAAGCATCATTGGAGATGACACGTGTCGAAACCCTGCCCGCTGCACTTTTCAAAGGTGCATTAGTCCTCTCCCATCCCTATGAACATGTATCTGGAAAGTGACCAAGGATGAATTCCCCCTTCCATTGTACCAAGACACGCTGAGCTGGCACCAAGGTATGGGAGAGGGAAGTTGGGGAGGTGAACTAGGCAAGTGAATCAAATGGGCGAATGGATTCTGAAAGGTTTTATGGCAGTTGGGAGGGACTCTCATCGGGTGGGGGGAAGGGCACGTTAAGTACTTTATTTAGCAGCTGGAGGCTGGGGTGGGAAGCTGGGTTGAAATTTTGGAGTGGGCAGCAGGGCGGGACTGTGTAAATTGGGGTTTGGCAGTATGGAAATGTTGGTTGTTATGGGAGTCAGTTTCCTTTAGTGTTCTTTGAACTCTGACTAGTGGTGAGTTTAAAAGAGGTTATTTTGTTTTGGGATTCTTTTGTTGGACTGGGCACTACTTAAATTTTAAACATTATTATTATGGCAACAAGGTTCCTTGTCAGCTACACAATGTGCAGTTCATAGAACTGCAAATTGGGGGTGGAGCCCAGGACATCCCACTTTGCTGTTGTCAGATAAAGGCTTGTGAGGACAGCTCCAAAACAGTGGGCGGGGATGAAGTAGATTTAGGAAAGTTATTTGTGCGATGTTTAAAAGTAACTCCATTATCAGTCTGACACCCTGCAACTAACAGGGAAGTGTTGTAAAATGGAACAATAAAGTGACAATGACTGTTGAGAACTGGAAATCTAGTGCATTGTCACTAGGGAAACTGAGATACAGACTCTGGCAGCAGTGAAAGAAGTGAGTGAGCTGCCTACAACTGGATTTATTATTTTTCATGGTGGGGAGGGGAATGCACTAAAAAAGCAAAACGATCTGTTGTGCTTAGATGCTGCTTCTTTTTTTTGTTTTTTTAATACCAATGTTCTCAGTTAAATTTAATTTGCTGGGAGAGACAAAAATTATTCCACGTATAATCTGCAAGTGCAAATAAAGCTGTAAGAGACTGGTAGAACCACCTAACTAGTTTAGCGGGGTAGAAAAATAGTAAAATAAATAAATAAAATAGATGAGCACAGAACCTCACTCTGTGCCTGTACCTTGCCGGAGAGTGAACTTTGAACTTGCTCCAATTAGGAGGAAGGAGAAGAGACAGCAGGTGAAGGCTGCAGCGACACTGCTGGAGCCTGGCCGAGCAACCTCTGCTTATGGTGCAAAAAGGAAGCCCAACATTGTAAGGCTTTCTGGCACCATTTTAAGCTTCCCAGCCATCTTCCCCAGTGGGGCTTGTGGCGCTCAGGGGAGCAGGACCTGCAATCGGCCTCGTGCAGTCCTACTAGGCACCAGAGTGGAAGGAAGTGCAACCCACCACCCTGCCGAACAGCTGAGAGGTGGTGTGGGGATGGCACGCAACCAGGATTGCAGGCAGTGGAAGTCAGAGGCCATGAGATTTCTGGGCCGAGCACCTCCCCGCCACCTTCCTGGTGTGCAGACATTTTCTGCCCTTCCCCTCCCATCCCTCGAATTACCCCACAGTGGGCTGAGCCTTCCCACCCAGCAAGCAGGCTGAAGGGCAACCCAGGGAAGGGGCTGCAGGCACCGGCCCCAGGCTATTAGACAAGGACCTGGGGCAATGTTCCAGGACCTTTCTTGCCCTGCCTCCACTCCTCCCCTTCTCCCCAGTCCCTGAATATGGGTTTAATGCCCAGTGGGGGCTGAGTATTAGACTGTGCCCCACAAGGGAGAGCCTAAAAAGGCCCCAGGGCAGATGTCCTCCCAGGAGAAGCCAAGACAATGACTCACAAGTCGACCCCCCCCCCCCCCCCCCGCCAAGGGTTTCTGAGGCAATCCTGCTGTACATCGGATGGATGGATGGATGGATGGATAATCGCGAATCATGGGATACACCAGCTCGAAGTACGGCTGAGTCAGCTCCCCCTAGGAAATTTTGGATCCCCTCCTTTCTAGATTAGTGCAGTGAATATGACGTTGGCATTAAAAGTCAGCGGCAGGAAATTCATGACCTTGGATGGTGGCAGTCTGGCACATTAGATCTTAAATTAGAGAGATTTGCCCAGGAAAATGAGTGGGGTTTGAGCAATTTGGGCCATGCTGGAGTAGCAGTGTGTAATCTGTATTGTCTTTTCATACTATTTCAGGCGGGTGCAACCAGAGGTGACCTGGATTATTGGTCACAGCCTCGTTTACTGAGAAGCTGAAGTGACTGGGAAGGGTGTGTCCAGGACACAGTTAGGCCTGAATGATCAGGCCAAGATAGTTTGGACAGGCAAGAAAGACATGCACTGGGAGCAGCTGAGGCCTGCACCGCACACTGTGGCTGGCTACTCTCCTCCTGATGTTCTAGTCCTACACCTGGTGGAGAAGGGTATCGAGTTGATCCAAAGTGTAAAGCATGACTTGCTGCTGGAGGTTTTTGTCATGTTCCACGGCACTCTGGTTCTTTGGATCCAGATGCTTGAAAGGCGGGTATAGAGAAGTGCTGAGCACCCTGGGGTGCATTTGACCTGGGGAAGTTAAAGGAGAAACTTATGCAAATTTTATGTCTCCACCTGGGGGTGGGGGGAATCAGACAAGCTAAGCTGCTGTTTCCCATGGAGATGGTCCAGCTGATAGTTGGAATTTTCAGGAAGGATTCAGGCAAGAATGGTGAGACATCTCCTTATGAGATGGGGGAGGGGTAGCGCAAGGACAAGGGAGCAGCCCAGCGCTTGATCCCCATGGGGGGTGGGATATTGCACCATCTCAAAGGAGGGAAGAGTGAGTGTGTGTGTGGGGGTGGGGGCAGGGACTAAGGTGGGTGAAGCCAATTAACCTGCAGGACTGATGCAGTCCTGGAAGTTAATGGTGCATCACCTGCCTCTGCTTGTGGGGCCTCCATTTAGGGGACCCCAACAAAAACAATACCCACCCCCACATTCCAAGCCAGGTGTCTTGTGTCAAGTGGGGGTTGGGCTTGCTTGACTATGTGCAAGGGAGGTGGAACCTGGGCTATACCACACAGCCTTCTCACCTGAATGGGTTATGTACCACTGTCCCAGGTTTATTATGAGGAGGGGATTTGTCCGCCAGCTCTCCAAAGGTTGGCATGTTGCAGTTAAATAGAGTGTGGCCTTTTATACCCAATGATTGTATAATTGCTTCCTTCCATGGTGTAGCAACAATGGGTGTTTTAACACACACATTTCTCCTGCATGTTTGCTGTTACATCCTGAACTTTCTGTGTGTCTAAATCACTCACCCAAATCTTTAAACATCTGGCTCTTTTAACTTCTGCATAGAACTTCTCCCAGAACTTTTGTGTGTAAAACTTTTTCCTGGTAGGTAAACTGCTTTGCTCCAGGCAGCTGTGGTCACTTGGTTTCCATGGCAGTCTGTCACGTTTACAGCTGCGGTTTCTTTAGGCTGCCTCAGAGCAGTGTTTGTGTGAAAAATGCATCCAGGAACTGTCTCAGGGTGTGTGTGTGTGTGTGTGTGTGTGTGAAAGAGAAAGAGAAAGAGAAAGAGAAAGAAAAAGAAATGCATCTGGAATTTACTTGTGGACGTGTAAACCCAGAAGATTGAAAAATCCGGAACTTTAAGGTGTGTGTAAAAATGTCCAATATTGTCCTAGCAGAGGGAGGGATATTGTTGCACCATCTCAAAGGAGGGAAGTGTGTGTGGGAGCGGAGTAAACAAATATATAGCCTCCCAAATAGATAAAGTTAACCACTTATGGTATTTATTTATTTATTTATTTTATTTTACTATTTTTATACCCCGCCCCCTCCCACACAAGAGCAGCTCGGGGAGGCTTAAAAACTAATAGAGGAGTACCTACTAGCCAAGTTTAAGGTTAAATTGAGGCAGTTTTAATACAACCTCGCATTTTATTTCCATCTTGAAGAAGTGTTTTTCAACACTAAAAAAAACAAAATCCACAGAGAATATCCCATGTCTCATGAATTCTTCAGTCCTTTTCAAACAAGACGCTGCCCCCCTTGCCCACATGTGTGACTGGATGGGCGGGGGGGGGCGTCCGTTTGAGTGCCTCAGTGGGTGGATAGGAGTGCGTGCGTGCTCCCACGCTCCACCCATCTCCATCGATCCCCCACGCACTGAGACATTGGAGAAAACGGAGATGCCTCCATGCGTGGAGATCGGTGGAGGTGGGTGGAGATGAATGTGCATCCGTGCAACCGGCCACCCATGCACCGCACACCAGCCGTGGCACATACCCATCCCCTCCACACCATGGCTCCTCCCGGCCCATTTGAAAAGGGCCTTCCATTCTGAGAGAACTTCCTTTCGTCAATGTGCTGTAGTAATTAAGAAAGTTATCATTTGTGTCAAATAGACTGGAGTATCTATTGAATTTTATTTCCATTTTGAGACTTAGTGCCACTTATATCATAGGCTAATCACGTCAACCTCTGTCCCTTCACCACTTCAATCTGTGACATGCCAGTCCATAACATTTACCATTTAATTTACTAGCACAGTTTGAAGTCCAGTAGGTTATGGCCATATGGATCCAAGGTGTCTTTACCTTTTGATCTTTACCAAAGTTTGACTGTTGTTTTCTAGTCTTTCAAAGGAAGTAATACACTCAAAGCTCCCAAGTCTTGTCAATCTTTAGACTATAACATGCAAAATACATGCTTATTCCCTAAGCATCAGAAAATAACTATAAAACCTCTATAATTTCAAACATTGTACATAATTTATGACTCAGACTAAAAAACAAAAAAACCTTGTCTAGCCTAGCGGCTATGGGGCTGGCCTTGGACCTAGGAGACCGAAGTTCAAAGCCTCTTTTTGACATGAATTTTAGGGATGGGCGAACACGGTTCGGAAGTTCGGAGTTAGGACCGAACTCGACCAGTTCGGTCGACCGAACCGAACTTCGGAACCGAACTCGATTTTCGAACCGAACGGAACCAAATTTCCGAACTCAGCTCTGTTCATCCATTCCTAAAATATAATATTCCATTTAGGTCAATGGGGTTTGAATTTCTGAAGTTTGTTCGGAAGTTCGGAGTTCGGACCGAACTCGAAGAGTTCAGTTGACCTACCGAATTTCTGAACCGAACTTGATTATCAAACCGAACCGAATTTCCGAACTCGGTTCTGTTCACCCATCCCTAATGAATGTGATGGATGGCCTTGGGCAAATTACTATCTCTGTCTCAGTTTCCCCTCTGTAAAATGGGGATAATAATGATGACCAGCCTCACAGGGTTGTTGTGAGGGTTCTGTGTGATGATCATCACTATCATAATCATCCATACGATAGGATTGTGAAACGCTTGGACTACTGCAAGTGTTATAGGAATAAAATAAGATAGAGAGCATGTTCAATAGTTATAGCAAAAATGTAGTTTCAAAGATTATATTCAGCCATCCAGTAAATGAGCAGGACTCCCCGTGAAGCTGAAGGAAGTTTCTTGATTTCTTAAGGACTATGATTGTATCCATATTTGAAATATTTGGATTTTTTGGAAATGCATAAGGGTCTGAACCAAGACTGAAGATCAAACACATTTGAACTTGGGAGAAATTGATTTTTCTGTATCAAACCTGGCAGCTTGGGACTAGCTCATGATAGTATTAAATAACAGAATATCCCCCAGGCATAATGCAATGACGCATAGAATGTTTTCAGACAGATGGACTGCCCCGGAGTTGGCTGCACCAGCTTGCTTCACCCCTGAGTGCCCCATTTATCTAAAGACGGCCAGCCAGATATGCAGGCAGAGCAGGCTGTGTCTGCTCTGGGGTAGCCCATGCTTCAGAACATCCTGGAGCCCTGCCAGCAGAGCAGGCCAACCAAACCCAGGCACCAGCCCGAAGCAGATCAGCTGTCCATCTGATGTGCAGAACCACACTGCAACTCTGCTTCCGACCAGCCATTGCCCCCGCTCCTCATTACAGATGCCCAAACTACCTTTAAGGCCATTTTGTGCTTGCACACTTAACCAAAATTTATTTATTTATATTTTTTATTTATTTAATAAATTTATACCCCGCCCCTCCTGCAAAGCAGCCCGGGGCAGCTTCCAACAGATAAAATACAATAAAAACAATTTTAAATTTTATAACAATAATAATAAAATATTAAAACAGGGCTAATATCATAGATATATAATAAATAACAACTCAAAATCGGGTGGGGGAGCTAAAAACCCCTCACCCTACTCTCCCTCCGTCCCCAAAGGCCTGGGCAAACAGCCAGGTTTTGCAACTTCGCCGGAATGTCAACAGGCTAGGGGCCAGGCGATCTTCCTCCAGAAGGGAGTTCCAAAGTCATGGCCCAGCCACTGAGAATGCCCTCTCCATTGTGGCCCCCCGCTTAACACAGGGGACCTCCAAAAAGGCACCCCCGGCAGACCGCAGGAGCCGCTCTGGGGCGCCGAGGGCAAGGCAGTCCCTGAGGTATGAGGGGCCCAGACCGTGTAGGGCTTTATAGATCAACACCAACACCTTGAACCTGGCTCAGCACACTATCGGCAACCAGTGCAGAGCTCAGAGCACAGGTGTAATATGCTCCCGATGGCTCATCCCCGTAAGGAGACGAGCCCCCGCATTCTGCACTAGCTGCATCCTCTGGGCCAGGAACAAGGGAAGCCCCACGTAGAGCGCGTTACAGTAGTCTAGCCTCGAGGTGACGAAGGCATGGATGAGGGAGGCCAGGTCCATGCCAGAGATGTACGGACACAGCCCACGCACTAGATATAGCTGGCGGAAAGCAGCCTTAGCGACTGCCTCCACCTGCCGCTCCAGGCAAAGGTCTGCATTCAGTACCACCCCCTGACTCCGAACCTGCTGAGCTATAGGAGGGTGAATCCCCCCCAACCAGGGGGGCCACTACCTCCTTCACTCTCTTCACCAACATCACCTCCATCTTATCAGGGTTAAGTTTCAGTCTGCTCAGCCGCATCCATTCCACCACGGCCTCCAAACATTGGGACAGCAATGAGACAGCAGGGTCTGGGTCAGTTGAAAAGGAGAGGTACAGCTGAGTATCATCAGCATACTGGTGACACCACACCCCGAACCCTCTCACGACCTCCCCCAAGGGCTGCATATAGATGTTAAATAA
>QEPC01010447.1:487480-505846 GCA_003113815.1 Sphenodon punctatus
CCCCCCCCCCCCCCCCCCCCCCCCCCGCCCCAAATCCTGATGGAAATAATGGCTGTAAAAATGCAAAGAAACTACAGCCAAAAAAAAATAAAATGTTTGTGCAGTAGGGATCAATAGACAAATGGGGAATTTTAACCAACCAAAGAAAAACAAGTATAACTCTAATGAAAGCTAGATGGATTGATATATAGCATCCACTCCTCTGTCACAACAGCTGAATCTCATGGCTCCCTCATTGACAGTCCATTACCTCAGATTTCCTTGTCATTTTACTTGCTCCCTCCCTCTAGTCTGCCTTCCTTGTTATTCCACACGAAGACCTATGCCATTCCATCTATCCACCACAAAATCTCCTTGTTATTCAACCCTGCCACTTGTCATTCTATCTGTTCTTTACATTCCACAATGTCTTGTTCTTCTGCTCACTCCCTATTACCATCTCTTTGTCATTTTACACCCTGGGGCCAATCCCATGACCCTTGGATCCCACACATACTCTCGCGTACACCCACCCGGAAATTACATACACCTCCATTATGGGCACATTGTGTTGTGTGGAATTGTACAAATGCACACATGGGTTACGAGTGGGATCCCCGGGCCATGGGGTTGACTACACCCACTTCATCCTTCTTCTAATAGTTCCCTCGTTGTCAACCTACCTAGTTCCTTATCATCCCACACCGTCACTTTTAATTCCTCCCATTCTCATAGCTTACTCCTTGTCAATCCACTCACTCATTCCAGTGGTCCTGCTTTTCTTTGCATTGTTGTGTAACCCCTCGTCAATCCACCCAGTCATATTTCTTAGATTAGCTATACCCCAGACCTCTTCCTTGTCATCCTGTCTTCTACCTGTGGTATTTCTTCTTTTCATTCCACGTCATCCACTTTCATTTAACCCATTTCCTTTTTCTCCTCTCATGTCATTCCTCCCCCTTACCATTGTCGTATAGTCATTTTCCCCATGTAGTTCTTTGTCATTCCGCATACTCTTCATGGACACCTCCATATCATTTCATAACGTTCTGGCCTTCCTGGCATTGCCCCTTTTCTCTAGTAGAATCATAGAACTGGAAGAAACACAGGTCATCAAGTTCAACCCTTTGTCTGACACAGGGATCGGCCATACCTAAACCACCCCAGACATATGCTTACCCAACCTTCATGAAAACCACCAGTGAAGGAGAATCCAAAATAATTCTAGGTAATCTGTCCCGTTGCCTGGCTACCCTTTACAGTAAGCAAAATTTATCTAAGGTTAATTAAATCATTACCTCTTATCATGTCCTCCACAGCAAAGGAGAACAATTGTTCTCATCTTCTTTATGGCAGCCTTTCCAAGACTGCTGTTATACCCTCCTCCTTTAATTTCTACACAGACTCAGTTCCTTCAACCTCTGCTCATAAAAGTTGTTACAAGCCTTTTATAATCTTCATTACTCTCCTTTGTGTCCTCTCTAACTTTTCTTGTCTTTCTGTATCACTCTGCTACACCTGATAAGTATTTGATGTTGTCTGAGATGCAGCTCTCTCTGGGACTGCTGCAGCTAAATTGAAAGTTCTGGGAGGTATAATATTGTTAGTTATTGTGAAAATGTACTCAATTGAATGCTGGGTGAAACTGGCAAATGCATCAGTTATAAATGCCAGGTTACCTCTGTGTTAGAGATTAAACAGGTACCAAATTTAGTACTTGAGTGCAATACCCAATTTTTCGGGTACTGAATAGGGTACCAATGGGTTGCCTGGGTACCAATAGGGTACTCAAATACCCCCCAAATTGGGTTCTTCTGGTACTGATTTTTTATTTACCTATTTCTAATAGGTGTACCAATCAGTATATTGAGCTGGAAAACTGAAAAACTGGCATGAGGATTTTTAAAAAGTGACTGGAATTAGTTTCCTGGAACTGGAAATTGACTTTTCAGGACAGGAAAATTCATTTTCTGGAATGGAAAACCCATAAATGTTTTAAGATGAAAAATTTGAAACACAAACCAGAAACAAAAACCTACAAATATTGCAACCGGACATAGATTTCCAGGACTGGAAGTTGCGGAAAAATTGTTGGAACTTAATGGAAACCCAATAAATACATGTCGGGAGTCGGTATATCAACAAAAATGATCAAAAATTGTACCAGAAGTGGATATTTCAGGAATGGAAGTTGACATTTCAGGACATCAGGCACCCAATTGGGTTGCAATCAGGTACCACATGGTACCCAGTCATTACAGGGTCAAATTGGATACTGTAATGTTGATGGGTTACCCGATTTTGTGAGGAGTACCCTCTATCAGCTCTACTCTGTGTGTAGTCATTGTTAATGTCTGTCCTTGAGTGAAGCAATTCAAGCAGCGATATAAAAAAACAACTCTTGCATGTATGTGACTTCTCTAAACCAGAAGGACAGAGAGTATGTTGTATGAAAGTAAACTACTGTTTAATATGGGAAACAATTCAGTTATTCCTATAACAGAGCCATCCCTCGGATGGCATGCATATTCTATCTTTACAACTTACTTTGAATTGCATTGATAACATTTTGCATTTTCTTACCGTGTAAAATCAGAATCCTGGAGTCACGATGACATTGCTTTGCCTTTCTTCACATCATATAGTCATCTCCCTAGACTCACACTGGCAGTGATTTTCTTTTTCCTCACGTTAGTGTCATTTTCTACCAAGTCACCTTGACAACATCTTGCCTTACCACATAACAGACTCAGAGTGTCATCCCCACTGACTCACATGAAGTGTTCTGCCTTTTCTTTACATTGTGGCAGAAAGACCAGATTTGTGTCCACAATTTTTTCCTTTATGTCAGAGCCTCCTCACCCCAGTAGTCTTTTGGGGCTTGTTTTCTGAAGGCTAGGTTACAAGACAGGAGGTTAGAAATATGTCAGAGGTGTGAATCTGAGCAAGGAGCATGGCAACTGTCAAGCCAGGTCCAGAGCCAGAGAACTTGGTGTAAATTTGGAACCAGAAACCAAAGCTCAGGAATCTACAGTCACGTTATCAGGAGATGAAGTCTAAAATGGGGTCCAAGACAGGAGTGGGATAGGAGAAAAGGAGGAACAAGTATAGGAATGAGGTAGGTGGCACTAGGAACTAGGGCTGAGACAAGAGCAAGTGTTCCTATTCCAAAGGGAAATACTGACCTTTCTGGGAGTGCTTGCAAGTGTCCATTGATACTTTGTTAGTTTCCAGTGATTCCGTGTTCTTGCCAATTTTGTTTTGTCACGTTTGTCACTTTCCAGGACTATTTGTCATTTTCTGGGTCTTTTAATAGTTTTCTTCACTTTTCTGGACTTTTTGTAACTTTCCGGCAATTTTACAACAGTTTTATGGCAGTTTTACAGCATTTTAATGGCAATTTCCAGCATTTCCTGGTGTTTAGATGACAAGTTTTCATCTCCACAACCCCAGGGGCAAACAGGGGGCACACATGGGGCTTGGGACTGGTCCGTGACAGCCCCATTCTATTTGCAAAAAATAACAGAAAATGGAAAAAACAGCAGGAAAGCCCGAATGTGTCACCTGAATCTCAGTGAATGCCCAGATTCCAATAGAAGCAGCATTCACCAAGATTTTTTTGTTTCAGGTCTACTAGAAACACACGTGCCAAAGCTCAAACCAACAGTAAGATAACCATGGCATTGCTTAGTCAAGTCACTATTCCTCTTGACCTGCTTTTATAAACAAAGGCAGCCAATGTGGAGACCTTACACCTCACCAGGAACCAAGGAAAGGGTATTATCTGGTAGGCCTAGCTCCTGAGTTCTGAATAGGGTTGAAATGAGAATTCAAAGCATTCTTGTGAGAACATGCGAGATTATTGCAGCCCCCGGAGAGATTTTGCTATGACTTTTGAGAACCTCACAAGATTCTAAAAAATCTGTAAAACATCCTGCACATGTGCAAAAATGGCCACTGGAGCCATTCTGTCCATGTGCAGGTCCTCGGCAGCTATTTTGAGAATGCACAGAGCATTTTGTGAGGTTTCTCAAAAATCTCATGGGATTCTCAAAAAAACCCAAATGCTCTGTGCATGCACAAAATTGCCACCATGGAAATTCTGTGCATGTGCGGCCCCTGACAGCCTATTTATGCATGCACAGAACACTTTAGTGACATTTCTGTGGTGCTTGAAAATCTCACCAAAAATGGCAGCAAGAATCCCAATTCTCACAAGGTTCTCGACCCGGAGAATCTCTCTGAGAAGCCCATTCTTGGTGAGTCTTCCAGGAGTCAAAATCTCCTTTCACCCCTAGTTCTGAACTGGCTCCCCAAGTACTGAGACACGGCATGTGAGACAACACCAGCTCTTGTTTTTCAAAAGGAGTCAAATTTGAGGATAGTGTTATGAGAAAAAAATGTAAAAAGTAATTGTGCATGTTTGAAACTAAAAATGTATATATGGTATTTAAAGTGAAAATTCACATTGGGGGTGTGTGTGTGTAGAGAGTCATGGAGATGTTTGTTCCCCCTGTGTCTCAGAACCTTGACCAATGAGTATTTTTAGGTAGAGTTGAACAGCTTGTGTGCCAGTGGAGCAATTTATGGACAGCACCCTAGACCTACTGACCTCAATGCGAGTTTGAATGCAAGTTTGGGATTAAATTCCTGAGAAATATCTCTCTCCTGCTTTTATTAACTTTTCCTTTGTTGTGAGCAGTTCCAGGGTGTGTCAGGGTCAAGGCTTGAACCTGAGATTCTGACCTTGGTAGGCAGAGAAGTTTCCCCAGCACCATATAGTGGCCATGTTTAGCTACCACATTCTCATGTTAAGTCTGGTGCCTTGCCTTGCTTGACTCCTCCCCTCTGGACCCATCATTGGATCCCAGCAGGATAAACGGCATGATGGGAGCAACTGCAGGTGCATCAGCTCTTATCTGTGATTTTGCCTGCACACTCTGTCTCCTAGCAATCCTGTCACTTGGTCTAACTCTGCTCTTTAGCCTGCTTCTTGTCTATTTCCCTCTGGCTCTGTTCCCCCTTTTCCCACCTGGTAGCTCTAGTTACCTTGCCCCCTTGATTCTTGCATTAACACTTCCTTACCTTGTTCTTGGACCTGATCTGGGTTTGCCTTTCTATAGTCTTGCTCTTGTGTAAGGGTTTCCCCCTTTCTCCCTAAGCCTCTTGTGGTCTTGCTAGCTTCCTGGAAATTCTGCCATTTTAGTCTGTACTCCCCTCTCTGATATTCTGTTCCCTGTGTCCTGTTCTCTACTTGTCTCTGGTTTCCTAATATCAGTCTTGCTTCTGTCCATGGTTTGCATAGGATCCAGCTCCTAAGGCCTGCTCCCCTTGGTTACTGTTCTCCTGTTTATTCTTGGCCCCTGTTGACCTAGTTTTCTGGTTGTAGGTCCTTTCTAGGAGCCCAGCTATGTTGTTGGCCTTCTGAGATTCTTGTATCCCTCTCTAGGTTTCTGAGCCCTTGTCTTGTGTAGGTCATGTTTGTGCCTCTGGTCCTTGTTTAGTCAGGTTTATGCTATTACCTGAGTCCGTGTCTAGCTACATTACCCATCCCTATTCCTGTGTTCTGTCTCCTGTTCTCTTGTGTCACTGCAGGTCAGGATAGTGCCTTCCTCGTCTCCCTTTCAGATTGTGTTTCCTCTTGATAGCGTGGTTGTGTTTCTGATCTTTCTAGTCCTAGTGAATTCACCATTGAGCTTTTCCTTAAACCGGTTGTCTTATCCTGCTTCCCTGTAGCTCTCGCATCACTAGACCCTCTCTCTCTGTTCTTCCCCTGCCACTGTTGTCTTAGCAGCTGCCCCTGCACCTCCTCTAGTTTCCCTGATCTCAGTCTAGAGTTTGTCCCAGTCTTACACCCTCTTTTATGGTGTCTGTACAGTTCAGCACTCCCTTCCTATTGCCTTGTATCTTGTCCTTATTGTCCCATTTCCTCAGGTCCCTGCTCTGGTTACTGTTTTGGTGCCTTGTTCTCTTCCTTCCAAGTTCTAGTCCAGTTCCCACTGCCTTCTTTTTCAACCCTTTCATTGTAGTTAGTCCATAGTTCGTTTCTTGTCTTCTCTAGTTTGTTCTGGTGTCTGGTTGACTGTGCCTGATAACTTTGAGCCTAATGAGGAGCTATCCTCAGGGTTATTGCTAACCCAGTGCTGGGCTGCCATTGGCACTTGCCTCTCTGTGTCATAGTTTGTCCCTGTTTCTCTTGCTACATTGTCCCTGTCATTGTAGTTCCACCTGGCTGCCTTGAGCTAGCTCTCTAGCACTCCCTGCTGGCCATTGCCCTCCTTGCACCCCCGTCCCCTGACAGGATGACAGAAGAAAGAAATATTGACCATTTGGAGCTTTTGGGGAGTCTTTCTCTTTTAAATAACTTGAGTCCAGTAAATTGAGCTACTTGAAGAAAAAGACTGTAACTTTGGCTTAGTATTCTATGGGTCTAAGGATTTGAGGATGGGTTTGATGTGCTCAGTGGCCCATGATGCTAAAACATGTTCCTAAAATCTTTTGAGTTGGCATGTCCTATGGTCGATTGGATTCATGCCTTGAAATATTGCACTGTAGTCGTTTGGCTGATGAATGATGAAGACATGGATAAATGAGGTCAGCTCACCAATCACTAGGATGGTGAAGTCTCATTGTCAGTCACCAGAAGTAGAAAGCACTAGCTGAGCTGCTGCTATATGAGATCTTAACATCAAAGTCAAATCCAGGGGGTATTCTTTTCTTTTTTTTTAATAAAGCTTTTCTTTATTTATAATTGTTCCAAACGAAACCACAAGTATTTTTTACATTGTTGGGCTTTACACAGTTCGCCCGTGGTTCATATACCATATTACATCACAACTTATTTTGTTTTTATGTATATTTCTATGTTATTTCCCCCCTTCCCGTCTCTTTACTCATATGTATCTGAGGTATATATTTATTGTTTGTTCCTGCCTCTGGTCTCATGGCACTTCAAATAATCTCCTTTTCATGTAGGTAATGCACTTTTCCATCCGGTCTTTTGTATTGTTGTAAAAAGTTCCAGATCGAGGACCACGTAGCCAGGAAGTTCTTTTGCTTTTTGTAAAAATTTGCTTTCAGTTTTTCCATTGAGAAAATAAACCAGACTCTGTTGATCCAGGCAGCCTCTGTCAATCCTTTTGCGTTTCTCCAATTTTTTGCTAGGACATTTATCCCTGCCAGTATTACATAACTATGGTGTCTTTATAATATTTTAACAATTCTATTTCGGGGTAGATACCCAATAACATGAGTTCAGGCGTGAAAGGAATATTACATTTAGTTATTGACAAGATATGGTTATGAATCATTTTCCAAAACCTTTGTAACTCTCCACAACTCCAACAGCAGTGTAATAGTGTCCCCACTTCCCCACGCCAATGCCAACATTCGTTAGTTATGCTGCCACCTATTCTCTTTAGCCACTCTGGGGTCCTGTAGAACCTAAGGATCAATGTCAGTTGTGGTTCCCTTACTTCTAATGACTGTGCTGATTTATATATTCTTTGTCTCAGCATTTCTATCTGTTCTTCAGTCCAGTTTTTATTTAACTCTTTTGCCCATTTTTCTTCATAACTTGGATTCTCTGGATATTGTATATCTATTAATGCTTTGTTAATTCTAGACACTACTCCTTTTTGTGATCCTGTCCCATTACTGCTACTTCTAGTGGGTGTCTAGGTCTCAACAAATCTTGTCTATGTTTGGGTGTGTCTATTAAATGTTTAAGTTGTCTATATTATAGGTAATCTATCTGTGTCTGTAGTAGATTTTCCAAATCTTCTTTTGTCATGAACTCTTCTCCTCCATATAATTGTTGTATTTTATTTATGTGTTTACTCTGCAGTATTTTCCACAGTTTTGGTATTCCAGTTGGGTGTTTATTTAACTGATCTTTTATTGTCTGCCATGGAGACGCTATTTCTTTGAATCCAATTTTTTTCTTATTTTGTTGCCAGATCTGCCATGCTATGTTCACAAAGGGGTGTTGTTTCCATTTACTTTTGTCTCTTTCCTTTCCTAATATTATCTGTTCCCTAAATTCCTTAATATTCAACATCTCTTTTTCTATTTCTACCCACGTTGTCTCTTTGTTATCTACCATCCATTCCCTCATCCCTCTCAGCACCACTGCTCTGTAATAAGTAATCATCTCTGGGCAGCCCATTCCGCCTTTTGTCTGATGTTTATATAACAGTTTTTTGCTTAATCGGTTTTTTTTCCCTTGCCAGACATATTTCAGGGCGCTTTTTTCCAATGACTTAAAATAGGATCTTGGTATTTCTATTGGTAGTGCTATTAGGTTATATAATATTTTTGGTAATATAATCATTTTTAGTAAGTTTATTTTCCCCATCCACGATGTCGCCAATGCATACCATTTTTCCATTTCTAATTGTATCTTTTCTATATTTTCTGCATAGTTAGCCTCATAGTTTTTTTTAGGTCTCTAGTAATCTATATTCCCAAGTATTTAAATTTATTTTTTTCTATTTTGAACTGCAATTTTGTTTCTAATTCTTCTATCATTTTTTTGTCTTCTGCATATATCATAGCTGATGATTTACCGTAGTTAATTGTGTATCCCGAGCAAATCCAGGGGGTATTCGAAATCACATCTCTACCAATCCCTACCTGCCAGAAATATTAATCTTGTCACAGGTGAGAGCAGACATAGTCATGTCTTCCGGAAGGGCAATTGACTGATCTGGGTTAGTGCACACATTTGGTTTTCCACTGTGTTTTCATGGTGTCTACTGCTATGAATATCTAAAATGTACAAAAATACAAACAAACAATAAATAATAGGCTATACAAATATGTGATAGAACATGCTACTGGCAGTTTCCTTTTTACCATTGTTTCATAAGAAATAACTGTTGGCAGATTGACAAGCACTTTAATCCACAGCAATTAAGCAGAGATGAAAATAGTATTTTAATTTCATTGTGTCTTGCAAGTTCTCTAAGAAATATTGTTATAAAATATTTTACAATATAAGCTCATTTTAAAGAACCATTCTTTTAATGACCGCTATTTCTTTTAAAGACTGCTATTATGCCACGTTAATTGAATCCCACTCCCAAAACCCATGCCGTCTCTTCTCTATGTTTGCTTCCCTCTTGAAGCCTCCCTGTTCTCCTCCCGAGTTCCCATCCTTTCTCACTCCCCGAACAGGATCTCCTCCACTTCTTCAACAAGATTGATAAACTCCACCTTGCAATCTCTTCTCAACCCTCTCCCTCCTCCACCTCATTCCCTGATGTTCTCCCTCCTGTCTCTTTTCTCTTCTCCTAAGCTTCTTTTCATGAGGTCCTTGCTATCTTCATCCATCCCCTCCACTTGCCCCCTTGACCCCAACCACTCTCACCTCCTGACATCTATTGCCCCCACAGCTGTGCCTTCCCTGCTGCACATCATCAATCTCTCCCTCTCCACTGGGTCATTTCCATTGACCTTCAAACAAGCTACCATCTCCCCTACTCTTAAAAAGCCTACTCTTGACACTTCTGACTCTTCCAGCTATTGCTCCATTTTGCTCCTACCCTTCGCTTCCAAGCTCCTGTAGCAGGCTGTCTACACACACTGTCAGGACCTGCTTTCTTCAAATTCCTTGCTTGACCCCCTCCAATCGGGCTTATGCCCTCACTATTTACTGAGACTACTCTTCCCAAAATAACCAATGACCTTCTCTTATTTAAGTCTAAGGGCCTCTACTCTGTTCTTGTCCTCCTCAATCTTTCTGCCACCTTTGACACTGTCGATCATGACCTCCTCCTGGATTCATTATGTTGCCTTGGTTTCCAGGACACTGTTCTCAATTGGTTCTCTTCATATCTCTCAAACTACTCCTTCAATGTTTCTCTTGCTGATACCTCCTCTATGTTGCATCCCCTCACTGTGTGAGTTCTCCAAGGCTCTGTCTTGGGCTCCCTTTACACTCTTTTTCTGGATAAACTAATTGAAACCCATGGCTTCCAGTATCACCTGTATGATGACATGCAACTCTCTCTCTCTCTCTCTCTCCCTCCTTCCATCCAGACTTGTCTTGCTGACATCTCTGCCTGGATGTCTCATTGCCAACTCAAGCTTAATATGGCCAAGATGGAACTCCTCATCTTTCCCCTGAAACATTCCCCTCCTACTTCCCTCTCAATTTTCATCTAGGGAGACACCATCCAGTCAGTATCTCAGGCCCATAGCCTGGGATTCATCTTCGATGCCTCTGTTTCCTTTAAGCCTCTGATCCAGGCTGTTGTTATATTCTGTCACTTTGCTCTGTACAATATTGCTAAAATCCAGCCTTGCCTTACTGTTGCCACTAGGGATGATGCGGCAGCAGCTGTTACCATGCCGCAATTCCATTCTTCCATTTTGGAATTGCCCATGCCACACCGCGGCTTTTCTGCAGCCATTCCGCTAATTCCGCTGGCATTCTGAAAATTGCGGAAAAATTGTGGAAACTGTCAGAAAATGGCTGTTCTGCTATTTTGTGGCACTGGTGGCATGGTGGAAGTAGCGAAAATGTCATGTTTCCGCTATTTTGTGAAGCCTGTGGAAGTAGCAGAATGAAATTATTGGAACTGCGGAAGTAGCAGAATGAAAGCCTCTGCCACGCCGTACCACTAATTGCGGAAATACTGTTTCTGGTGGAATTAGTACCACTGTGACATTCCACTACAGCCCTAGTTGCCACTGCAAAAGCCGTAGTCCATGCTCTAGTCATCTCTCACCTTGACTACTGCAGCCTCCTCCTTGCTGGCCTCCCTTGATCTGATCAGGCCCCTCTCATCTCCATTCAACACTCTGCTGCCAAAGCCATCCACCTTGCCCCTCGCTTTGACCGTGTACAGCCCCTCCTCTCCTTTCGGCACTAGCTCCCACTATAGGAACACATTCATCATAAGCTCCTGGTCTTCACCTTCAAGGCTCTTCATGGCCTTGCTCCCTCATATTGGGCCTCCCTCATCCATGCCTTCATCACCTCAAGGCTGGACTACTGCAACGCGCTCTATGTGGGGCTTCCCTTGCTCCTGGTTCGGAGGCTGCAACTAGTGCAGAATGCGGCAGCCCATCTCCTTACGGGGATGGGTCGTCGGGAGCACATTACACCTGTTCTCTGGACTCTGCACTGGTTGCCAATAGCATGCCAAGCCAGGTTCAAGGTTTTGACGTTGATCTATAAGACCCTTTACGGTCTGGGCCCTCGTACCTCAGGGGCCGCCTCGCTCTCCGTGCCCCAGAGTGGCTCCTTCTGTCGGCCGGGCGTGCCTTCTTGGAGGTTCCCCACGTAAAGCGGGGGGTCACAATGGAGAGGGCATTCTCAGTGGCCACGCCGCGCCTTTGGAGCTCCCTTTTGGAGGAAGCTCGCCTGACCCCAAGCCTATTGATATTCCGGTGGTATTGTAAAACCTGGTTGCTTGCCCAGGCCTTTGGGGTGGGGAGTGGGTTAGGGGTTTTATGTCCCCTACCCTGTTGTTGTTTATTGTTTTAATGTATCCCGGGGCCCTGTATTTTTGATGTATTTTAAATTGTTTTATATTTGTTTTTATGCATATTTTATTGTTGGAAGCCACCCCGAGCTGTTCGCAGGAGGGGCGGGGTATAAATTTGAAAAATAAATAAATAAAATATATATCTCCACTCTTGTATCTCACCATGCTCCTGTCTGGGAGTTTTGCTCCTCCTCTGCCCCTACCCTGGTCTACTCATGAACCCCTCTAAACATCTTCACCCCTTCCTGCCCCTCATTCCTGGAACTCCCTCTCTGGATACATTCGCTCTTCTCCCTCCCTCCCAACTTTAAAATCCCTCCTGAAAACCCACCTCTTCCGTCAGGCCTTCCCTAGTTTGTCATGAGTGATACTGCATCCTTGCCCCCTCTAAGGGCACTTTTAAATGATACAAAAAAGGCAGGTGATCCTTTAATCAGCCACCTTTCTTTGTGCTTGTTTAAATGTTTGGCCCGCATCAAACCGGTCGAGGATTCCTACCCCCTCACTTGCATCCCTGGGAACTTCTGTGTTCCCTGTTTTGCAAGCAGGGGGAGGGGGGGAGGCAGGGGAAAGCCGGCAAAAACTGCCTCCTCCAGGCAGCGCTGACAAACCCCCTTCCCCCTCTAAAGCCCCAAGCCATTGATTAAATTTAATCACTGGCTGGGGCAGAGAAGACGGCTTCTCCCAAACCCGGCTTTCTCCCAAACCTGCTTTGGACCCATCTTCTCCAAAACGCGCTTGGGAGAGGGCACGTTTAAAAACGCCCTAAGCGAAGCACATGAGCCTGCAACTTCTCAACCTCATGGATGTACCCTTGTCCTTCCTGATGTTTACCTGTCCCTCGTATCCCCCTCCCTTGTGTCTCACATTGTAAGTCCCTTAGGGTTAGGGACCTGTCTCTGACTTTGGATTGTACAGTGGCATGTACATTGCTGGCACTATATAAATCATAAAAATAATAAATAATAATAATAATAATGTTGTTTTGCATGTAATAGTTTTCTTTTAAATACTACCTTTCTTTTCTTGAAACCCATCCAACCTATCTTCAGTTATGCTTAAAAAGAAGGTAAGCTCTGTGGTGCTTTTTGGATACAACACTTCCCATTCAATGGTGGTTTAGCTCATGGATGAAGTGAGCTCAGCAATCACTATCTCTCTCATCTCAGTGAACATTTCAGAACATTGGAAGAATCACTGTGCAGTTCAGTGTGATATGTGGCCTCAACTCAGGAGGAGCCCATTTCCAGAATAACAGGGGTGTTGCAGGTCAGCCTTTATGTATATCGTGGCAGAGATGTGTGACAAAGCTTGCTCAGTGGCTGTCAAAATTAATTCAACTTTTTTTCTCTCTAAACAATAAGTTCAGCAAGAAGAAATAGGAGAGAGGATGATTTTTCTACTTAGAGCTGAACTCATGCTGCAGCTATGTCGAATGTGCTCCTTGGAAGGATAAAAGTAAGATACTGCATTCTCATGACACATTCATTATAGAAAATGTAAAGTATTAGAACAGGTAACTATCAATGTATTTCTTCCTGTACCCTGAAGAATTTAGCTCCACAAAGAACCAGCTCTCAAGTCTTTTTCAAGTTTTATGAGGGTTTGTATAAATATTTAACATTGGGAAAGCCACTTCTTTTCTTTGGGAGGCCGATGAAAGGGGAACTTTCCTTTAGTCTTTTTAAAACATGAAAGGGGTAAGATGACTAACATCAGAAGTCTCCTCCCTTCCCTCTAAGAACGGTTCTTTCAACTCTTCAAACGGGGAAATACTTTTCTCTGTAGTCTCCTGATCTTGCACAAGATGTTGAGCCACATACAGCGCTTTGAATCCCATAGGATTTGGGGCTGCAGGGTGAGGGAGTAGCATGCCTTCACTTTCAGAAAATATTGAGGTTTTAAAAAGAGAGTATGTTAATTGTCTCCTGCTTTATTATTTATTTATCTGGATTCCTTTTGGGGGGTGGGGGGATGATTGTTCTTCCTCTCCTGTAGGCGCAGTAAAACATGATCACATTTTATAAATGCAATATAACAAGCCAATGGGAAGTCAGCTTCTCACTTAACCCTACAAACTCACAACAATTATCAATAAACACCCCCTCCTAAAAATCTCTCTCTTCGGTGAAGCTTTCCCTAGTTCCTTGCCCCCATGTCTGCTCTCTGATGTTCCTTCTACTGCCCTATCATTCAGGTCCCCTTCTCCCCTGTGACTAAGCTGTGTACTGTACAAGATGCATCTGTGACTTCTCAACTTCATCAGCCTATTCCTGTGTCTCTTTATGTTCCACTCTCTCTTGTACCCCCCCTTCCTTTCTAGATTGCATACCCTGCCCTGGAGCAAGGACCTGCCTCTAATTAATGATTGCTCAGTGCCAGGAACATTGCTGTCATTATATAAATGAATAATAATAATAGCCAAATTAATTAAGTCTTCTGATCATGGACTGATTCAATATTGGAAA
The DNA here is from genome assembly GCA_003113815.1 of Sphenodon punctatus. Lineage (NCBI taxonomy): Eukaryota > Metazoa > Chordata > Lepidosauria > Sphenodontia > Sphenodontidae > Sphenodon > Sphenodon punctatus. Next base: position 501,423 of record QEPC01010447.1, read on the forward strand.
GCCGACATGTACAAAAGCTCATGGCAGAAGAGTGTGGAACTCTTTCTGTTGAACTTAGGGTTCCACCCGGACCACTGGGTGGGCAGGGACATGGCACACATTGGGAAAGAAGTTTTGACAAGGCTAAGGGATAGGGATTATCAGGAGAAATGTGCGGTCATTAGGAGTTCTCCACATCTCCGCGACTTTCTCCTGTTCCCCCCGCCTTGGTCAGGTATTGCGGCTTATTTAGTATCTGACATCCCAGCTAGAGGCAAATATCTGTTTATGTGCGCCAGGTTCAATGCCTTTCCCACCGCCCTTCTGGAAGGGCGTTTCAGGGCAGTAGAGTTCGCTGAGAGGCTCTGGCCTTTTGATGCCCGGTCAGCAGAAACATCGCAACACCTCCTTTTGAGTTGCCATCTATATGACGAGAGTCGAGTGGCATTTTTGGCACCCTTCCTTCAGAAGTTCCCAGGTAGGACTGAACACCATTTGCTTTGCCTAGCTTTGGCAGATGTAGAACCTGGCCTCTCTAAGGCGGTGGCTCTTTTCCTTGTGGCTGCGCTTAACCGGCATGCACTTTTTCTGCAATTTCAATCTTCCTCATTGTAAGGCCAACCGTGTATTATGCAGTATGTATTTCTTTGCTGTTATATTATCTTATTGTGCTGGGGGGCCCAAGTCTGTTGTAGCTTAGACTTGGGTTATGTTTTAAGTGTATGCTTTTGTATTTTCGTTTGGATTAATCAATTGTGACTTTGGTGTCATGTGTTTTGGCTTCGGCCACTAATAAACTAAACTAATAATAATAATAATAATAATAATAATACTGCTGTGAAAACAAATAAAGGGAAACCAGAACAAAAAACTTCTCTCTGAGTTTCAGTCTGCCATTAAAGCCCACTCTCCACAGCAGCCCACACAGAGATGAGGCATGTAGTCTGCCTGGAATTTCAGTGAACCAAAAAAAATAGGGAAAGTTTCTGTTGAAGTTTGAGTTTCTTCATAGATAATGCTCGACTTCAGTAATTCCCAAACTTTGTGTCTCTGTGACCCAATGTTGAGACTTAAATATAATCCTGAATCCACAGGCAGAAACAAAGATATAAAAAGTATGTCAAGTACCAATTGGGATCATGATCTCACTCAGGGTGGTCTTAACCTGTACATTGGAACAAGGGTGCTGCAAAAATGTTTTTTTTAGTGTGTCTGCCTCCTGTGGAACATTGTGATGTCACAAATGGTGCAGAGACCATGTCAGAAGGGGACAAGAGAATCTCTTCATTCCACCCCTTTCTATTTCTCTTGAGGAGCATCCTCTTGTCATTGTGCTCTAAAAGGTGGGGGTATGCAAAGTCCAGGGACGTAAGTGCCCCATCCCTACAAATCTCTCCTCTCTTTCAAACCCAAGTCTTTTTTAAATCAAAGCATAGCCCACCCAAGCACTCTTCTTTTATCACAACTGTGTTCTTTTGGGTATCAAGACTTGTAGGTGGCTCAGGACCATGAGGCTGTTTGGTATCTCTACTACGGTTCTTGCAAGAAATGGCTGCCTGCCTGGAGTGTACAGATTTCTCAGTCCCATCTCCATGATATGTTCTGCCTTCTGTTAGGTGTTCACCTCTCTTGCCACCTCTGCATGTCAGCAGGGTCTGCCCTGCACTGGGCACACTCAGCAGTGGCACCAGTACTAGATGGAGGAGGCAGGAGAGTTGAGGCACTGAGAAGCCCATACTGGTAGTTTTTGGAGGCCAGCGAGGTGAGCAGTGTTAGTTGTTGAGTAGCAGTGGCAGAGGTGAGTGAGGTATGGGCAAGCTGCATGGTAGTGGGAGGCAGAAGCCCTGGGGCAGTGAACGTGCATGTGTGAGTGTGCCCAAATCTGGCCTCTCCCATTCCGGCTGTAGAACCTCAAATCAGTCTCCCATCACCTTCAAATGGTGCTCTAGATTTTGAGCTAATCTGGATAGATGTGATTCTAACAACTCCCTTCCATCTACCTCCCTCATCTCTAACTACCTTTCTCACATTGCACGTGTAATTTACACACAGTTTTAAGTGCCCTGAAAAATATTCCACTTTCAACAAAACGTCTGAAAGGAAACCATCCTGTGAACATGCAGCATTTGTTGATCTGCTTGAACATTTCAAAGTTTGCTGTACTAAGAGCTCGACTTATACATAATTTATATAATACTTGAGAGATGAACTCTGCTCTCACACTTATCTCCATGCCTGTCTTTTCTCATGAGTCTAATAGTGATAATCCATCATGTAATAAGTAGAACCTCTTGTTTTTCACCGTCAATGCTGCATTAAGGGCAGATAAGACTAAATGTATGAAGGAAGGGTGGATGGTTGAAGGAAGGGAATCGGCTTAATCAAAGACCATGGCAGGGGTCAGTTAAGATTAGCCTCACATTTTTGCAGAAAGTTGGCGCTATCTGATTATACGATACAGGGCTATTTGATTGCTTGACTGATTATTTGCCAGTTCTATTCCCTTACAATACATATTGTTCATCATACTCATTAGTGCAAATCTTCATCAGACGTAGGTCACCATATCTATTCTACAGTAAATGGAGCCATAACCATTTTGCCTGCGACCTATTTTGTGTCTGCGTCATATTGGCAGAAGTATCTGGGAAACATGCTTGAATGTAGGTGTTTAGCTATATTTTGCCACATTAAAAATGATTGATTGATTACATTTTACTCCACCCTTCTCCAGAGACTCAGTGTGGCTTAGAACAACAAAAATATAAAATACATTAAAAACTCTTAACCCAACATCTTACTACCCACCTGCCCCACTTGCCACCCCACCAAACCTCCACCCCCAAGCCCACTACCCAACCCTATTCCTGCCTGCCAAATGCCTAGCCAAAAAAAAAAAAGGACTTAGATATAAGGATCTCTTAAGAGTTGGCAGGCTGTAGAGGAAAAATATCCATAACTGGAAGCACCTGACAACCCTTATAGGTTGCTATAAATTACTACTCCACAGGTTCAAGACTCCTCTTCCAGTTCAATGTTATAAAACACTTCCTCTGGGGTGATGCATACAGGAAAAAAATGTTAGCCACCCTATACATACCCAGCCTCCCTCCACACTACCTTGGTCCTAGTCCCCACTGGAAGTGCAAGCTTACATTAACCTCAGCAGATCTAGAGTCTGACAACAAGAGGAAGGTGTGGGGAAGGGAGGGGGACAGAGTCAAGAGAATGACTGCTTTTAGGGAGACAGCAGCCCCGATTCTGCCTGCATCAGCCTGCTTCACTCCCAGACTGGCTGGTCTGGTCTAAAGCTCCATGCCAGATGTGCAACCAAGTGCAGAAGTGCTCCAGAATATCCTGGAGCATAGTCAGTGGAGTGGGTCGGCCGAACCCGGGACACCGGCCTCAAGCTGAGTTGCTGTCTATCTGATGGATGGAACCATGCTGCAGCTCCACCTTTTGCTTGCCATTGTCCCAGCAATGCCATAGAGTTGCAGGCACCAGTCTAGAACTTTGGGTGATCACCTGCAACTCTATGGTTCAGGGGGAGGTCTGCAACTCTATGGTTCAGGGGGAGGGGATACTGTACGGAAAGACCACAAGCCAGGAAACCCATTGGGTCTACTCTAGGGGTGCACCCCTGTTTTCCCACATCCAACCCACCTGGGTTGGCTTTGGAAAACCCTCTGGGTCTGTCTAACCCAGGTAGATCTGGATGTGGGCAAATGTAGGGGAACACTACCAGAGCAGTTCTGGGGGCAGGCTGCCTCAGAATCTGTCTAAAAGCACCCATTGAAACAGCTTCCTGGAGAAAAGTAGGGTTGTAAGAAATGGACAGGGAGGATAATATCTGAGGGTGGGCTTCTGAGGGTCAGCGGAGCCATGTGCACAAATACAGGGAAAACAGGAGGAATGGGGAGATGGCTAATGACCTCATTAAACTGAGCCACCTTTAGTTTAATTGATTTTAATTTGCAGGACACAATGTTTTTTAGGTGCAGGAAATCTGACTTCCCCAGGGCTTCAGGAAGGAGGGGGACCCATGCCTCCCTGCTGAAAGAAACATAACAAATGGAACAGAAAGGGAACATACAAACTCTGGAATAATATACCCTTTCACAGAAATAAGCTTCTCTTATAGTTCCAAACAATTTCATGTTGCGCCAAGGGGTGGAGCATCTGTACATTGAGGAAGGGGCTTCTCTGGGCCAGGGCCATATCTAGGGTATTTTCAAATGTGATGGTGCATGACGCTGTCATGCTTTGATCCTGGCTTGGGTGAGGTCCCTCACCTTGGTGAGCATTTGGTCTGGCTGCCAAACAGACATGTTGGTTGCCGGGACTTGGGACAGAGTGGGATGGCATGTAGACATAGGTCTTCAGAGCAGACCGGGAGATTTGCCCAGAGGAAGAGGCCTTTGCTGGGACTCTTGACCCCCCCCCCC
>QEPC01010447.1:508910-557067 GCA_003113815.1 Sphenodon punctatus
AGAGGTAGAGAGTGGGATGGATACACCCCTGAGGGGATTGGATGCTGGTGTGGTGCCTTTGTGGCCCCCGGTATTGGCCGAGGATGTAGCGGAGATCATAGGTTCCTTTAAAAATGGCAAGGCCCCAGGCCCTGATTTGGTCCCCATAGAACTGCTTAAGAGATCTTTAGATTGGTGGGCGCCTAGACTGGCACACTTGTTTTCAGCTATTAATGCCACAGGGGTGTTCCCCTCAATCTGGAGTAGAGCTATCGTTATTCCCATATTTAAAAAGGGGGACCGTAGCAACCCAGCAAACTATAGACCAATTAATTTGTTATGTACTATCGCCAAGGTCTATGGCAAGTGGTTGCTTATAAGATTGAATGATTGGATGGAGAGGGAAGGGGTTCTGTGGCCTGAACAGGCGGGGTTTCAGAGGGGACGTTCCACTTTGGAGCACTGCCTCATTCTATTCCATCTCATTGAAAAGTATATGGCCAAGAACGGAAAATTCTATGTGGCCTTTTTGGACCTCCGTTCAGCATTTGACCTAATTAATAGGGAAATTCTTTGGGGGAGGCTAGATGACTTGGGGGTGGAACCGAGACTATCCTTTTTGCTGCGTAGTTTGCATGGGAATAATGCCTTGGCGGTCAAGTTGGACCAGGAGGGCCGGCTCTCTGTAGATATCCCTGTCCGCGCAGGAGTCAGACAGGGTTGTGTGCTGGCACCTACCCTATTCAATTTATTTGTGAACGGTGTGGTGCCCAAATTGGCTATTGACGCACACTTTCCCCCCAAAATAGCGGATCACCCTGTCGGGTGTCTGCTATATGCAGACGACATTGCAATTTTGTCTCAAAAAAAGGTGGGATTAAGGAGGCAGTTGCAGTGTTGTTTTTTACTTTTGCACACAGAGTGATCTGGAGATAAATTACAGGAAGTCTCAGATTGTGGTATTTGCCAAAGCGGGTAAGGTGGGTAAATGGCATATAGGGGAGCATGCCATTAGCCAGGTTAAACCTTTTCGCTACCTAGGCCTCCTTTTTCAGTCAACAGGGGCATGGAACAAACACACGGAAGGTGCCCTGGTAGCAGCCCGGGGAACTCTTTTTTCACTGCTGAGGTTGTTTGGGAGGTCGGGCAGGCAAGCGCTAGTTCCTGCAATCAAGGTTGCAAATGCCAAAGCCCAGAGACAGGTGCTATATGGAGCAAGGAAATTGGTCCAATTTCCTTGCCAATGATAGCAAGGAAATTGGACAGCATCCAGGCCCTTTTCCTTCAAAATCTGTTGAAGGTACCCCGGGGTACAGTGTATTCGGACATTAGACTAGAGGCTGGCCACGACAGCGTGGGCTGCTGTGATGAAATTCTGGGTCAAATTAACTAAGTCCTCTGGTCATGGATTGATTCAATACTGGAAAGCCGATGGGTTTAAGAGCTCATGGCAGAAGGGTGTGGAATTATTTCTGCTTAAGTTAGGATTCCACCCAGACTATTGGACAGGTGGGGCTATGGTCCATATGGGGAAGGAAATTCTGTCAAGGCTGAGGGATAGGGACTACCAGGAGGAATGCGTGGCCATTAGGAGCTCCTTACATCTACGTGATCTGCTCCTGTTTCCTCCCCCCCGGTTAGGTATGGCAGCATACCTAGTATCTGGCATTACGGCCAGAGGTAAATATCTCTTTATGTGTGCCAGGTTCAATGCCTTGCCTACAGCCCTCTTGGNGGCATACCTAGTATCTGGCATTACGGCCAGAGGTAAATATCTCTTTATGTGTGCCAGGTTCAATGCCTTGCCTACAGCCCTCTTGGAAGGTTGTTTTCAGGTGATAGAGTTTTCACAGAGGCTCTGTCCTTTTGATGCCCAAGTAGTAGAAACATCGCAACACCTGCTCTTGGGCTGCCATCTATATGATAATATCAGGGCTTCCTTTCTGGCATCCTTTCTGCAAAAGTTTCCTGGCAGGACTGAGCATCATTTGCTTTGTTTAGCATTAGCTGATGTGGATCCTAGCCTTACTAGGGCGGTGGCGCGCTTCCTAGTGGTTGCACTCGATCAACGTGCACGTTTCTTGAAATTTCAATTTTAGCCATAATGGGGTAAACGGGGTAGTAGGTAGTATGTTCTCTTCCCTCTGTAGTAGGATTATATTTTCCTGTGTTATGTTTTAAGGTTCTGTATCTGGCTGATTATTTGTGGTTTTTTTGTATTATTTGTATTACTTGTACAACTTCTTGGCTTTGGCCATAATAAAGTAATAAAGACATAGGGCTTCAGGCCCTGCCCCCATGCTGCTGAGCACAGCCCACCCACTGCCCTAACGGGCTACTGTGGTGGCCACTCGGAACAGCCCCAGCCACAGATTGGGGTCAGGTAGAGTAGGTCATCAAACATGATGGCCCACTCTACCTTGTCCAGAAATGGCTTGCCTGGGCCACAGTAGCACTTAGCCTGGGTTGTGATTTAGTGATTGGCTTGAATAACAGCCCTGATCCCACCCAGGGTAACAACTTGTGGGTGGGATCAGACGTGACTGTACTGTGGGTAGCCAAATGGGTTAAAGCATGGCCACCTGTGATACCATCACATTTGAAAATACCCCCAGTATCTTCCCAACATTTAGCCAAAAGTTATGCCAGTGGTCAGGGTATATCTCCGCCTGGATGTCTAAACGCTAACTCAAACTGAACATGGCGAAAACTGAACTCCTGATCTTCCCTCCCAATCCTTCCTCTCCCTCTTCCCTGTCAATTGCCATTGACGGGTTCTCCATCCTTCCTGTCCCCCAAGCCCGTAGCTTGGGCTTCATCTTCGACTCGCACCTTACCTTCAAACCCTACATTGACTCTGTGGTCAAATCCTCCACAACAACATTGCCAAGATCTGCCCTTTTGTGTCTGTCTCCTCTGCCAAAACTCTCATCCATGACCTAGTCATCTCACACCTTCATTATTGTAACCTCCTCCTTGCTGGCCTTCCCTGCTCTCACCTTGCTTCCCTCATCTCTGTTCGACACTCTGATGCCAGGATCATCCACCTAGCCCGTCGTTTCAGCCATGTGCAACCTCTCCTCTCCTCCCTCCACTGGCTTCCCCTTCCTGAGCGTATTCTGCACAAGCTCCTTGTCTTCACCTACAAAGCCCTTCATAACCTCTCTCCCCCCTACCTCTCTGCTCTGATCTCCCTCCGAACCCCTGTTTGAGCACTCCTCTCCTCTTCCATCCCCTCCTTCACCCTCCCACACCTCCCCTGCTCCTCCAACCGCCTTTGTCCCTTCTTCCTTGCTGCCCTGCACGCCTGGAACTCTCTCCCTGCCCTCGTTCACCTTGTCTTCACCCTCCACACCTTCAAGTCTCTCCTCAAAACCCACCTCCTCCGCTCCGCCTTTCCTAACTCCTGATAATCACCTCCACCCAGGATTATCCCCTACTTGTTATCTGCAAACTCCTATTTACTGTAACCAAGCCAAGAACATGTATCTGAGTTCTCGTATCCTCGTGAATGTTGCATGCTTTGTCTCTCCCTCTGTTGCCCCTTCTCTGTCTCCCTTCCCTCTGTCTTTAGATTGTAAGTTCTTGGGCAGGAACTGTGTCTATTTTATTCTCTGTAAAGTGCCAGGTACATTTCTGGTGCTATATAAAAATGCTTATAATAATAAATAATAATATTATCAAAATTCTGTTTGTATTCTCCTTGTACCTATACCTTACCTCAGTATAGGCCAGATGTTCCCAAATTGTGGGATGGCATTCTAATTGATATGTGATATTCTTTGTGTAACTTTGTTGCTGTACAGGATCACAGGTTTGCAATTAAGTCTCAAATGGGGGTGTCACAGGCGAAATGTTTGGGACCCTGTATTATAAACAATGTATACTAAATACCACAGTCTAGTCCTAATTGTTTAGTGTACACCTGCTACCTAGAACAGGCAGGGCTATACATCTTGAATAGACTAGGACATTATATTGAAATTAGGAAGCTTAAGGCAATTCAGAAATACAATATATTAAATCTAGTCAGCTAACTGAAGTTAAATTATAAGGGAATAAATTAATCAATGGGAAACTGCCCTTTAGTTGACACTAACTCTTCTCTTAATTACTTTAAAGGCTTTTGCAATATTCAACGATTTTTAGATGGACAAATATTTATTTTTCCTAGGTGTTTAATAAACACATTGAAAAAGCAAGAACTTTCATTTTGGTTTTCAATAAATTTTGAGGTTACATTAATGAAGCTTTCACCTGGGTTCTAATTTTACAAACCTGCCATAAGGGAGTTGCATTGTCCTTAGTGTAACTTACCTTTTAGATGCAAAATTGCATGAAGAGGAAGTAAAATGAAATATAATGGTTTAACTTGCCTAGCCTGCCAGCAGACAACATAAAAGATGTTCATTATTAGCAACATGGAGCTTTACAGCTTGTAAATGTGGATCCTAATATACGCTATTGTTCAACTGAGGGAAAAATAGATCGTGAGAATCTAACACATGACATAATTTATATATCTTAAGTACCAACTGAGAGTGCTTTTTGTTATAGGCTAAGATCTTAGAGGTCATGTAGGGTAAGATTTTTACAGACGTGTGGAATATACAAGATGTAAATGCAGCTTGGGAAATATTGATATGCTTGTAATTCAGAATGTGTATTTTTTGGAAGTGCTGTGAGGGCTGTCGGGGGCTAGGGTGAGGGACCACGGGGTAGGAAGGGTTCCACAGACACTCGAAACAGCATGGATAGGCTAGGAAACAAACTCTCAGGATCTTATACAGTTTCTAGTAGTAGTAGTAGTAGTAGTAGTGTTTATTGTGTGATCAGTGATCATTGCAAATAAATACAATACAATACAAGGCCCAAAAACGGGCAAACACACAATACAAATATGGGAATAATAATAATACAGAATAAAAAAAAGAATCGCTCATTCCACCAAGGGGTAAATAAAATCATAACAAAACAGAGATATAGAAAACACCTGGATTACTATATCGTACGACAAAAACAAGGGCTGTAAACTGTCCTTTCCTGCATATTCGGGCCGGTCACCAACTCCGCAGCCCGAATTCTCACAAATAGGGAAATGGGTACAGGTTTAAGTTTGACAGGGCCTGAACTCCAAGAAATTATTGCGACTGTGGAAAGCTTGAAGCAAAAAGGAAGCAATGTTCGAAATTACCTGCAGCTCCGAGCAGTCCAGAAGGAGACTTAGAAAAGCAGGTTCAGACCTACCAGGTAATTTCCCCAGCAGGGGTTTCAAAAACTTCTCTCTAGGGCAATCATAACAGGTGGTAAAACAAAATAATATGCCCTACTGGCTTCTAGGATACAGATGTATAATCCACAGCCTGGATCATCACAGGGTATCTGGAGTGAATGCCCACCGGTTCCTGTAGGGATTTCCACACGTTCAGGGGAGTGGAAGGGAAGGGAAGTGCTTGGGGAACACCAATGCTGAAACCCAGGAAAGGGGAAGGCTTAGGATAGGTCACATGCACTCAAGCCCACAGGGCCCCAGAGGTGATACACAAACAATAATAGGATTCACACTTACCGGGTTGGGAGGAACTAGGGACTCCCCCTGGGGAACTGCAGCGCTACCGGCAGGAGAGACAGGGGGTTGGGCCAGAGATCAGGGTTGAGCTCAGCTCCGCTCCTACCCTTTGAATTACCCCTCCCGCGCCACATCCAGAGGGCGCTTTGATTGGCTGCAGACCCCAGAACACCCAGCAAAGAGTGTTAAAGCCCAGGCACGTCCACGCCAGCGCTGGTGGAGGAACTAGGGACTCCCCCTGGGGAACTTCAGCACTACCGGCAGGAGAGACGGGGTTGTGTCAGAGATCAGGGTTGAGCTCGGCTCCCCCCCCCTTTGAATTGCCCCTCCTGTGCCACGTCCAGAGGGCACTTCGATTGGCTGCAGACTCCGGAACACCCAGCTGAGAGCGTTAAAGCCCAGGCACATTCATGCCAGCGCCGGTGGAGGAACTAGGGACTCCCCTGGGGAACTGAAGCACTACCGCAGGAGAGACAGAGGCTTGTGTCAGAGATCAGGGTTGAGCTCGGCTCCCTCCCACACCATGCCCAGAGGGCGCTTCGATAGGCTGCAGACCCTGGAACGTCCAGCTGAGAGCGTTAAAGCTCAGGCATGTCCACGCCAGCGCTGGTGGAGGAACTAGCGACTCCCCCTGGGGAACTGCAGCACTACTGGCAGGAGAGACAGGGGGTTGTCAGAGATCAGAGTTGAGCTTGGCTCCCCCCACCCACCCTTTGAATTGCCCCTCCCATGCCACATCCAGAGGGTGCTTCGATTGGCTCCAGACCCCAGAACGCCCAGCTGAGAACGGTAAAGCCCAGGCACGTCGACGCCAGCGCCGGTGGAGGAACTAGGAACTCCCCCTGGGGAACTGCAGTGCTACTGGCAGGAGAGACAGGGAGTTGTGTCAGAGATCAGGGTTGAGCTCGGCTCCCACCCCACCCTTTGAATTGCCCCTCCTGCGCCATGTCCAGAGGGTGCTTCGATTGGCTGTAGACCCCGGAACACCCAGCTGAAAGCGTTAAAGCCCAGGCATGTCCATGCCAGCAGGGCGAAGGCCACACTCTTTCATTGTTGGTCTCCAGTATTGTGTTTGGTCATTACCATTTGTTTGCCCTTCTACTATCGGATCTATCGGGGATTGGATACTTCATCAGGATCTACGATCTCCTGCAGTCCTTCTCGGCTGTGCCAGTATTAGCCCTGGTGACTCCTCCCACTGTGTTATCTGGGTTAGAGGTTCCTTTGGTGGTGGAGAGACCCCCACCGCTTATTAATTACACCTGTGGCGCCTGAAGCAGTGGCAGCTTGTGACTTTGTGTCAGAACTATAAAGGTGCATGTGCCTTAGGCGCTGACTGGGCATGGTGTTCTCCCCATCCCGGTCCTCCCTAGAAGCCTCATGTTCTATGTTCCGTTGGACTTCCCACATTTGAGTCCTAGGTAGGGACCTGCAAGAGATGGCTCGAACTTGGGGCTCTTCACGAGGGGCTATATCCCAGGAAGGGTAGTATATAAGATCTATGGCTAGAAGGAAGAAACAGCAAGGAATAGAGACTCGCGCGAGTTCCCTGGCAAAACAAATGACATTGGAAGATTTTCTTAAGAACCCTCAGGCAGGGTCTCCTTTGGAGGAACCTGAGGCCTCTGAATCTCTGGCTGACTTGGGTGCCTGGCATAGTGTTGCTGGAATTGTTGCTGGGGTCTCTCAAGTGGAAGCATTGGTGAGTATTTTGGAACCCTCTTCCTCGCAGTTTATCAGTGGGCCCAGTGTTAATATTCCATCTAATGCCTCAGTTATGATGCTTCAGCTATGCATCATTAATGATGCCTCAGCTATGGAGTTAATGGGCAATCAGTGTATTTTAATTGGGGACTTGATCTCCAAGTTATATTTTCAGCTAGAGGGTTTAAATACCCAGCTTGAACTGCAATGCATTCAGCTGGGGATAATCATAGACTCGATTAGGACATGTAGGGAAGAGGTTAAAATGTTGGCCAAACCTGTGATGTGCTTGAAGGTATCTGTTGAGACCCAAACCCCGGCCTTAAGGGGCACCGATTTGCAAGGACATATACGCCCAGTTTTGGGAAATGGGGGAGGCTTTACTATTGCTGGAAAGGGAGGCCCCCTTAAATACGAACTAAAAATTGCGTTTAGCGCTGTACCTTTGCCAAAGGGCTTTTCACCATTATGGAATTCCAAGTCTAGAATTTGTACCCATCTTTCAAGTATAATGAGTTACTCTGTACCAAACTACCATATAGAACGTTTTCTTTACTTACCCTTGCTTGGAAATACTCAACGTTTAGTTATATACTTTCGGTCCTCCTCGATTGCGGACAGTTTAAGAACTTATAGACTTGTTTCGTTCATGGGGAGTTTACCTTAATAAAGTGTATTCAGACACGGAGGTGCGTCCCCTCCTGACTTGGATGTCGACAGACACCCTAGATGTATATAATAGCGCCCTTCCAATTCCGCAATCGGTCCTGCCAAATCCCAACCTTATCCATCTTCCAAAAAGATTGTTCCGTGACCTGCCTCCTGCCCCAATTGGCAGTAGACTTTGTGAATTGGCAACTCAAGAAGCTAACCCCACACCTTCTTTATGTTCTGATTCAGAGCATAATATAACTGGGAGATTGGCTATTGCGCAGAAGGTACCATCATTGAAAGAGGCCCATTTCGCAGATGCAGTCAGTGTCCCAGATTCACTTCCTGCATCCCCTGAGCAGGCTCCACCTAGCAGGCAAGGGGCATACTGTGGCACTCCCTCCCCGCCCCCAAGTGGCCAATTTAGGAGAAGGGTAATTTGGTCAACAACAGCCCTGGTAAGTCCTTTCCTGCCTTGCCATGACTATCTGATTGTCTGCCTCCCCGGCCATGTTACTATCTGTTCGTGGAACGTGGCTGGTTGGGCTAGACATGCTGAAGCAGTCGATTTTAATACTTATGTTAGGAATTTTCTAATTATCTGGTTCAGGAAATATGGGCTATGAACTCCTTGGAGTTTGACTGCTATATAGCCTATGACCTCCCGGCCACTTTGTACAACGCCAGAGGGCATCCATGTGGGGCATTGGGATGTTTTGTAGCTCAGAACTCTTCACTTAGAGTTCTAGAGGTAATTACCTCCCCCCATCTGGTACTAGATGTTGTAGTTTACCTACTAATTATACTCACGGTTTATATCCCCCCCATGCTATGCAGGATCATATAGAGAATCTATGTGGTCTACCCTGGAACACCTCTTAGAGGAACTTCACATAAAGTACCCAGGGGGGCTAGTAATTGCAGCAGGGGATTTCAACGCAAGGCTGGGAACAGATGATCAAACAATTGCCCAGCACTGTGAAGTACGTCCGTATATTTTGGTGGATTTGCTAAACCCTAGAAAATCAAAAGATATCTGTATGAATGCATCTGGAATCAGACTGGCTAAGATGACTCTCAGCCAGGATTTATACATACTTAATGGCTCGGGATTTAGTGATGCAGAGGGAGAATTTACCTATGTGAGCACTTGTGGCACCAGTGTTGTCGATTACATGTAGACATCAGCTGCTGTGCTCCCCCATGCAATAGGTTCAACTTTGATTGGGGACCACCTCCCAACAGTGGTCCCTCTTTTTTCTTCCTCTTCACTTTCTGGTGAGAGGAATGTATCTGCCCCTGATTTTACTCATCTGGAAATCATTAGGGCACACTGGTGGGACGAAGCCTTGGCTTCCTCTTTGTACTCCTTGATTGCCCAGCCCAATAATGCTCACTTGTGGGGAGATATACTCCACTCCTCGAGTGTTACGACGGTGGTGGACGGGTACTCCCAAATGAGCTCAAATTTGCAGGCCCATATTCAGAGCTTAATAAAGGACCCCTCAATCCCATATTACAACACAGGACAGGCTTGGTTTGATAGGGAGTGTAGGATCACTCGAGCTAAGTTAAAGCATATGTACCAGGCTTATAGGAATGGGAATAGCCGACGCTTGCCCCCCGAATATGCGGTACATAGAACGGAATATAGAATATTAATACAAACCAAAAAGAAGGTGTATTGGGAGGTTCAGTGGTCGAGCCTCTTGCAGGCTGTGGACCAAAGGGATGTGAGGAGGTTTTGGTAGCTGGTTAATGTCTCAACTAGGAGGGAACTGAGGCATCCCTCATTTCAAGTACCACCCCAGGATTGGACAGAGTACTTCGGCAAACTATACACTCCGAATCATTCCCAGCTTCAGGGCATCCCCTCCTTTGATTTGGTGGACTCTCCACCCTGGCCTCCTGTTTCAGAGGCTGAGGTGGAAGCCCTGGCGGACTCGTTTAAAAATCACAAGGCCCCAGGACTGGATCTTATACATATTAAATTTATAAAAGCTTGCAAGAACTGGTGGTTGTCACTGTTGGCAGCACTTTTTACTGCCATAAATAACTCAGGAGTTATTCCATCAGAATGGAGCACTGCGGTGGTTATTCCCATGTATAAGAAGGGCTCTAGAGTCAGCCCTGCTAATTATAGACCTATCAGCTTGCTCTGTGTGGTGGGGAAGATACATGCTAAGCTTCTCTTGAACAGATTACTGGATTGGATGCACCAGTCCAAAGCCCTAGCACCAGAGCAAGCTGGTTTTCAGCAAGTTCGGTCTACAATAGAACCATGTTTTGTTCTTTCACATCTAATTAGTAAATATAGAGCTTTGAATGGTGCCTTTTATGTAACCTTTCTGGACCTGAAGGGGTTTTTTGATTCTGTGGACACTGGACAGGGTTATTCTTTGGCAGAAACTTTGGGCATCTTCCATTGACAGGCGACTTCTTTTCTTGATTTCCTCGCTGTATGCCCACTCATCACTTGTAGTGAAGGTCGATCATCAAGGCCATATAACTGCCCCAGTTAAGACTTCTATGGGTGTCAGACAAGGTTGTGTGTTGACTCCAGCGCTTTAAAATTATTATGTTAATGATGTGATCCCTGTCATGGCAGACGCAAAGTCTTTCCCCCGAAGCTAGCCTCCAGGGCAGTGGGTTGCCTCTGCTATGCGAATGATGTTGCCATATTATCCCAAACGTGCATAGGCCTTGTTAGGCAATTAAATGCCTTCGTGTCCTTCTGTAAGGCTAATAACCTAAACATCAATTTTGGGAAATCTAAGGTGATGATCTTCTCAAATAAGAAGAAAATTCATCCGTGGGTTATTGAGGGACATTCAATCCAGCAAGTGGTAGCTTTTAGGTATTTAGGCTTATTATTCCATAAAACTGGCTGCTGGCAGGAACATGTGGCGAGAGCAATTGCGGCGGCAAGAGGGTCGGCCCATTCAATTTTGGGACTATTTGCACGGCAAGGGAGGACCGCTATTCAACCTGCCTTGCAGGTTTATAACAGTAAAGTCCGGGCACAAATTCTGTATGGTGCTGAGCTATGGACTCCTTCCTTAGTGCATAAACTCAATCCAACACAGGCAGGATTTTTGATGCACCTAATAGGAGCCCCAAAAGGAACCCCTTATGCTGCAATTAGGTTGGAACTCGGGCAGATGGGTTGGCAGCAGGTAGTCATGGAAATGGCATTAAAGTTCTGGTGTAAGCTGTACACCAAGCAGGGCTCGGGATTAATAGAAGGAGTTCGGGATGATATTTTTGTTACCCCATGGGCTGAAAAGTTGGAGGAGTATTTAATGGAAATTGGGTTGTCAAAGACTTATCTGGCCCATAAATCCTTAGCCTCGATTAGGAGGGAGATCCTTCTGCATCTTAGCGAAATCGAGAGACAGACAGAGTGGTTAGGGTGAGGGCTTCCCCCCATATGCGGGCTTATCCTTTCTGGGTGCCGGAGCTAGGACAAGTGACTAAAAATACTTGGTTGCTCCTATTTCCGCGAGAGCTAAGCAGCTTATATTTAGCACGAGAGTTAATGCTTTCCCCTCGCAGGTTCTTGCGGGACGCTTCCAGGGTACACCCTATGAAGAAAGCTAATTTGTGCCTGTTTGATAATATCGAACAGAAATCATGGCACATATTTTATTACACTGCCATCTCTACGACAAATTAAGAGAGGAGCTTTTATTGTCTATATTGCTAAAGCACCCAGGTAGATCTGATGCTACTCTCGTATGCTTAGTGTTGGACATTCGCATTCTCATACTATTAAAAATGTAGCAGTTTTTTTGTTGCGGGAATTCCATTTTACGAAGACTTTTTTAGAATTTGGCTCTATCTCAAACTAGATGGGTTTGCTAAATTTACTGTGTAGCTATATTTTAGATAGTATTAATCGCCCTGGTAGTCTTTTAATAAAAGGTATTTAATTTGGGTTATTTTATTTCAAACCCATATTATTTATATGATATGAAATGGTCTTTCTCTGCTGACTCCCTGGGCTGTGATTCTACGTTCTATATCTACAAATGGCATTGACTCTTGGTTGATTTGGGCCTTGATAGATAGGATATACTCCTGATTTTTAAATTTAATTGTATGTATTTCCTTTATGGGGATTGTCCATTTTTGTGTGTTTTGCAATAGTCAAAGACTACGCAATAAAGTTTATACCTACCTACCTACTTACCAGGTTGGAGGAGGGGCACTCACCAGACACTCACGACAGGCACTCTCCACAGGCTCTCACCACAGACACACGGCAAGCACTGTCCATGCACTCAGTCCACACGGTTTGGGATCAAAGAATAAGCACAAGCTCAGCAGAAAGGGGGCCGGTATCACGGGGTCAAACTCCGATCACCAGCAATGCTATAGTGCTGGTGGCATGCTTTTATCCACTTCCTGGAGGCGGTGCCACAAGCACAGTGAACGCCACGGTTCCGGAGGCGAGGCTGGGGGTGTGGTTTCTCCACCCTGTGGCTGTGAGTGCAAGGGCATGCCCCCCAGGTCAGCGTGAGGCTGAGCGGGCGTGTTTGTGCCTGCTGTTGCGTCAGCGGTGCTCCGCCCCGCCCCCACGCTGACAGCTCCGCTACCACCCAAGGCAAGGCCATGGTATGTCGAGGAGGGCCCAAGGCGTCGGCGGGGGTGCCGGGATCCCCATCTCTGTGCTGTGTATGGACCCCCTGTCACAACCTGACAAGTGCTAGCAATCAGATATATAAAAAGAAACTTGTAACAAAGGAATTGAGTGGTTTCTTGACAACACATGCATAATAAAGAGAAGAGTTCTACAAATTCCCAGCAGTACAGATGAAAGAAATGAGCTTAAAGATACACTTTTAGGATGACAATTACTTACAGTATGTTCTACAGTCATTAGACAAGACCTGGCTGATAGGAAAAATATACTATTACTTATTTATATAAAGTCAGCAATAGACTTGGCCCTAAGCAATCAATAATTGGACACAGCACCCTGCCCCAAGGGGCTTACAATCTAGGATGAACAGATAAGTGGAGAGAAGGGAACATAAGGAGAGGCAGGAATACATTCATGAATCTGAGAAGTCTCAGGTGCATACACTTATCTTAGTAAGGGGGGGGGACTCCAAATGAAAAACATTCTACTTAATTCATTTTTATCAAAACGTGATGACCTTAAAAGATTATTTTGTTGCACAGAGTGTAAAATTATACAGATTTTCAAACTGAATACTACCCAGCATAACAATTTTATTTATTTATTTTTATTTTTTTAAATTATTATCGCGCCCCTCCTGCCTCAGGCAGCTCGGGGCAGCTCGCATCATACAAAATATAAAAATGCTTAAAACAACGTTAAACAACTTTTAAAGGAGGTAACAAATGCCCACTCCACCTAAACCTTCACCCATCTCCCTCGCCAAATGCCTGGCGGAACAGCCAGGTCTTACAATTTCATCGAAATGAGGGGAGGTCAGGGACCAGCTGGGCCCCCACTGGCAGTGAGTTACACAGTCGTGGTGAACCCACGAGAATGCCCTCTCCTGTGTGGCCCCCTGGAAGACTCTTTATTTATAATAATCTTTATTTTTATAAAGCACCCCCCTGCCATGACACTTGGAGAACTTTACATAAACAAATCTTTTTAATCCCCACAACAATCCTGTGAGACAGGATAGGCTGAGAGACTATTGTGACTGGACCGAGGTTACCCAGCGAGTTTCTGGCCAAGGCAAGACTTGCCCCCCACCCCTACCTCCTGGTCCAAGTATTGTGCACTTAGTCATTATTCCACGCTGGCTCGTACGGAAGGGCGAACGCGGTTCATAAGTTTGGAGTTCAGCCAAAAACCAGTCTGTTCAGACGACTGAACCCAAACCCGAACTGACCGAACCAAATTCGATTCTGAACGTCGAAATGACCAAACAGTTTGATCATTTCGGATCAAGTTCCGGTGGCAAAAACATGTCACTGGAAGGCAAAACGTGACATGGATGGGGAATCAGCTGAGGAGCAGACTTCTAGGCACCAGGGGTGGAGAGGCTTGGAGTAGCAGCCAGCCTGCCTAATCACCATCTCTTTTCTCCTCAGACCACTTGCTTCGCAGTCTGTGATTGGCCACGGGATAGGCTGTAAAGAGCCAATGGGGCTTGCGGTGAGGCAGGCGCAGCAAGAAACAAAACTGATTGCCTCCCCCCTTCAACAACACCTTCTGAGCTAGTCACTGTTGCCATCCTCCTCCTATTTCACCCATTCAACCCATCTACCTCCATATTATCATTTATTTAGCTTAGTTTAGATAGATTTAGGTGTTAATTTTTGTTTTTACCCCTCTCTGTGTTTCCTGTGTTCAATCTTCCTTCCTCCCTCCCCCCTCCATTGAATCCTTTCCCTCTCCCTCTTATTCCATCCCTGATTCCCTTCCCCTGTTTTAAGTTTTGGATGTATTTAGAGTAGGATTATTATTAGATTGGTTTTCATTTCAGTTTTGTATCCCTCCCTGTGTTCTTTGTTTCTCCCCCTGTGTAATATTGCATATATAGATAGATAGTTATTAGATAGATAGTTACTAGATAGATATACATAGTAGTTAGCTTAGTTATAGAGATAGATAGAGATTCAGTGTGTTTGTAGGACAAGGCCTTTGTAGTTAATTATTAGAATATTCCATTTAGTTCAATAAATTTTAGAATAGTTAATAGCAGTTAGATTTACCTTAGAGATAGATAGCTAGATATATAATATTAGATTAAAAAAATTATTTAAAAATTTTAAAATTGTTTTTATAAAAGATTTGTGCATTCTTTTGGTGGGAGAAATGGCAAAGGGAGGTAGGAGGGGTCGAGACCAGTCTGCTGCCCGCAAGCCAGGCAATGAGGCACGTGGCAGAGCTGGCAGGGGCCGTGCCATCAGAGTGCCAGAAGAGAGAAGCAGCAGCCCATCACCACGCCTCATGTTGTGCAGGCCTGATTGTGGATCTTCCTCTCCCAGCACTAGTGCTCCCAGTGGCACTAGGGGCCAGGGGGTTAGGTGTCATTGTAGGCTGCTGAGGCTGTCTCATCTGCAGCTGCAGGTGTAGGCGACTCAGTGCCTGAAGCTCCTCAGGGGTCACCATTGTCCCCCGGCTTCCCCATTATTATAGAGGCAACCCCCAAAGCAGTCCAGGACTGATGGATCTCACCCCAGCTGCTAGAGGCAGGGCCCAATCCCTGGGCAATGGAAGAAGGGAGTGTAGCAGCAGCAGCAGCTATAGGGGGCAGGGGGAGATTGCTGTTCAGAGTGGAAGCAGCATGGGGAATCCAGCAGCCTCTGTCACTCTGTTTGGGGATGGGGACAGCGATGCAGAGATTTCTGTGGAGGAGGTCTCTGTATCTGGTCCTGCTGAGGTGATGGTTGTCCCTCAACAAGCTATGTTGCCTGTGCCACCATGTCCTGCCCCTTCCAGGAGTGTGTCACCCGGTGCGGTCCAGAAGGCAGAAGGGGCTAAAAAATCATGACTCTGGGAGCATTTTAAGGTGCAGGCAGATGATCTGCAGGACATGCAGTGCACTTTGTGCAATAAGGTGGTGAAGCGTGGGCAGGTGCTCAACAATCTGGGGACAACCGCCATGTCGAGGTACCTGAAATCATGCCACAGTGCTGAAATGCTAAGTGGGGAGACAGGGTCAGTGGATCATAGTGGGTTCCCGACCCAAGTGGCTAGTCATTCGTCTCCTTCATTGGACAACCATCCTGCTCCAGCAGCTGCATCTAGCAGCAGGAGCAGTATCTCTGCTAGGAGGGAGCAACAGGAGCAGCAGCCTCACCAGCAGCATCAGTCCACAATGGAGGAGTTGGGATGGGGGCAGCTGCCAAGGCCATCAGCAGCTGGAGGGTGGAGTGGCTTTCAAGAGAAAGCCATGCGCCTGTTGGGTGAGATGATCACTGTCGATGGCCAGCCCTTCTCCATTGTTGGAGACACTGGGTTTAAGCAACTGATGGGGTTCCTGGTCCCACAGTTTAAGCTGCTGTCCCACACCACCCTGAGTCATATATCCCCTGTATGGGGATTTGAAGGAGCGGGTGAAGGAGCAGCTGGCAGGGGCTAGGGTTGCCACTGACCTGTGGTCCATCTGGAATGCCCAGCACGCATACCTGGCGGTGATGGTGCACTAGTGGCAGGACCCAGAGTCAGCATTTGACAGTGGCATGAGGGGTCCTGAAGCAGGGTATAGGTGGGCCCTGCTTCAGGCAGAGGTCATGGACTGCCCCCACACTGCCAGAAACATAGAGGCAACTCTGAACACTGTGGTGGGGGTGGGGAGAGAGCTGTCTTGCCGAGGTCCCGCTGTCCTTCAATTACAAACTTCTTACCTGGAGACTGGGAGCGGGTGGAGCCTGGCGTTGGTCGGGGGCAGAGCCAGAACCCTGCAGGAAGAAAAGAGATCTGAGTGAGCCTACGGCTGTGTGGGGAGAGAGCTGCCTTGCCAAGGTCCCACTGTGCTTCAATTACAAACTTCTTACCTGGCGACTGGGAGCTGGTGGAGCCTGACATTGGTCAGGGGTGGAGCCGGAACCCCGCGGAAAGACAAGAAATCTGAGTGAGCCTACAGCTATGTGAGGAGAGAACTGCCTTGCTGAGGTCCCGCTGTGCTTCAATTACAAACTTCTTACCTGGCAGCTGGGAGCGGGTGGAGCCTGGCGTTGGTTGGGGGTGGAGCCGTAACCCTGTGGGAAGACAAGAGATCTGAGTGAGCCTACGGCTGTGTTGGGAGAGAGCTGCCTTGCTGATGTCCCGCTGTACTTCAATTACAAGCTTCTTACCTGGCGGTTGGGAGCGGGTGGAGCCTGGCATTGGTCGGGGGTGGAGCTGGAACCCTGCAGGAAGACAAGAGATCTGAGTGACTCTACAGCCATGCCATAGGCGCATGCCTAGGTTGCGTGCTGAAGGGCTGCACACACAAGGGCGTGCACCCTTTTGAGTGCCTTTCTGGGTGCCCCGGAGTGCAGGCCCAAAACTCTGCCTCTATTAGACCTTGTGGCGGAGTGCAGCAGGGGGACTTTTTTCCTGCCTGCCTAACTATCCTCCTGCTATTTGTTGCCGGGGCTGGTGTTGGGAAGGAGTTTGGGCCTGAGGGAGTAGTTCTGCTGGACAGGTAAATCTTTGTGTGGGAGAGGAGAGTTGGGGTGTGGTGATGAGAGGGGGTGTGGGGCAGCATGTGCAGAGTTGCCCCCCTGAGTGTAAATTACCCTGATGGAGGACAGGGCGGGGAGTGGGGGCCTCAGGTCAGTGGCATTGGTGTCAAGGGTAAGAAGGAATTCCTGGGTGTGCTTTCCTTGGAACCCTATTGTATAACTCCGTCACAGTAGTAGCCAGCTCTAGCTAGATGACAGGCAAATGGAAACATGGGCGCCCCTCCACGCTGCCCACTTCATCCACCCACCCACCCCCCAAAGTAAAGGAAGGTGCACAGCTATTTTCCCATATCGAATAAGTTCAAAGTGTTGCAGTCGGACCCACATTCGGCATTGTTTTATTCACCAAATGTAGAAAGGCACTCACAGGGGGAGGGTGCACTTTTGCCTTCCTTGGCTATGCAGTCTAGAGGGGAGATGATGGTGCTGAAGCTATCTTTGGACCAGGCTCCGCTGTCTCAGCACACAGGCCATCATATATCCATGCATGAAGGGGGTCTTATGGACTGCTTTGTGGAACATGCACTTCTAACGACACAGACAATTCATGCTATGTCTGCCTGCCTGGATAAAGTTACTGTAAAAGTAGATGACTTGACTAACCAATTTGGTAATGTGGGTTTGGTGGTGCAAATGGATAAATTAAATACCAAGGTAGCCGAAATCATAGACTTAGTGGCTCGGGATAGAGTGGCCCCTGGTGCATGCCAAGCTCAGGTAGCCACCCCCTCAGTGCCTACAGAGGTAAGGCAAGAGAGGGGTTGGATTGACCTGCTAGACATGGTTGGTTTGGATATTGGTCCTGCCCAGGATAAGAAGGCATTAGCCCCCTATGTAAGGACTTTGACTAAAATTGCTTTAAATATTAAACCTACCCCTCGAGGGAACCTCCCAGGTTGGAGTTCGCCCTTGGAGGCTGCAGAGCATCTGAGGGCTCTCCTTCAACTACCAATAGTTAGTAAAGATATCAACAGGGTTGATATGTTGGGAGTTAATAGAGAGCAGAGGAGTATTGTCCTCCATTTTACCACTGCTAAATATTTCCCTGCCATTTGGAAGAATCAGAAGGCCCTGTCATTAGTGGGCATTTCATTGGCCAATGTCTACATGGGCATGGGCCAGTGGGTAAAGGAGAACACTGGTGATGATAGACTCCCAGCAGCCCCTGTTCCCCGGGGGGAGACTTTGTCTATAGAGAACAAAGGCATGGCCCCAGAGGTGGCTTTGCCACTAATTGACCTAAAAGTGGCAATTCCCCAGACTGAGACAATGGAGGTGCAGATTTCTTCTCAAGCCTCTATTGTTATTGCCCCCTCTGCGGTGCTTCAAGGGCCAGGCCAGTCAGACTTGGAGCTGTTGTCTGACCCAACGGATAACCTTGACAAATTAGTATTGCTATCCTGCAGGATCCAGGGGTCAGTGGCAAAGATTAGGTACTTCAGAGGGGTTGTTGCTGTTGCCCCATCTTCCGGCCAATGGGGGGAGGTCAGGGGGTTGGCCATCCCGGGAGCTCCCAGAGGCTGGTCCCGAGGCACCCTTGTCTCCTTTGAGGACGGATTGACTGCAGTGAGGGAGTGGCCAGCCACTTCTACTCCCTAGGGAATATGTTCAGATATTATTGCCCTACGGAGCTTTGAGGGTATACCCCAGGATAGTATGCCATCGCTAGAACCAGCCGGTAACAATTCTGGGTTGGTGCTTAGTGCAGACCGGGAAAAGGTGGGGATGGTAACCAACTCCCTGAAGGAGATCTATGTCAAAAAAGCTCATTGCCCCCAGCTCAAGGGGGTGCTTTGCCTCTGACAAATTATTTATCTTATCATGCAGGGTAGAGCCAGGTGATGTTAGCACACTGAAGGGCCCCGAGGCCAATGGCCTCTACTTTGACAGATTGACTGTGCCACGAAGTTAAAGGGGAAAATCAGTTAAGAATAGCTTGCTGGAACATAAGAGGTTGGTCACAACGAATTTTGGATCTAGATTTTGGTAAGCTTCAGAGCATTTGTGATATTTTCCTTTTACAGGAAACATGGGGGGCTAAGGCTCTTAGTTTAAGTGGGTTTGAAGTACATTATGTAAATGTCTGCTCTTTTAGCAGATACGGCAGGCTAAGTGGAGGCTTGGCTCTATTAGTAAGGAATTCTTTACAGGCAGCTATTACGAAAGTAGTGAGTTATAAATCTTACTTTGCAGTGTGGCATTGTATACATGCTCTTGATTTAGAATTGCTATTGGTAAATGCCTATATTCCACCTGTGGCCTCTCCCTATTACTCGTAGGCAGTATGCGCCTTTATGTCTGTCACAGTGCAAGAAGCATCTCTTAAATATCCCATGGCCTTATTAATTGGGGGGGGGACACATGAACACCCATTGGGGTAATCCAGTGTCTAAGCTGGGTAGCCATGAGGATAGCATGAACTTGTCCCACCTTTTAATAATGTCTGGGTCTCGAAGGACCAGGTCATGTGTCCCAGGGTCCCCGTGTTCTCCCAGCTAATAGAAGACCTGGAATTAGTTATACTCAATGGGTTATTGCCTGGAGACTTGGAGGGTAATTTCACCTATCATTCTGCAGTGGGGCAGAGTGTTATTGATTTCTTTATGGTCCCAGGATATTCTCTATTTGCTGTGCAGGAACTTAGGATTCCCATGGCAATGGAAACAGAACATTTGCCTTTGGTGTTACGGCTCGGAAATTTTAGGCATGGCAGGAGAGGCAGGGGACTAACTGCAACTGCAAACCTTCAATATCAGCTGGAAGGGCAGTCAAGTTTATGTCTGTCCCGAGTAAGGTGGTCACCTGACTTGGAGGCGACTTTTGTATGTTTCGTTCAGGAGGCACAGATTACCTCTCTGTGTGACCAGATAACTGCCTCCAGGTCAGAGTCAGTTGATGCCATTGAATCATTGTGTCAGCTCTTGTTACCTTTGCTGTCTTTTATCAAAACAGGAGCACTTGGTCAAATTTCCCCACCTAGATGGTTTGATAGAGAGTGTAAGGCAGCTAGACAAAGGCTAAGGAGGGAGGTGCAACTACTCCAGTCCCTCCCAACAAGGGATAATAGATTGAGGATGACTATAGAAAGGAAAAGCTACCGGCATTTGCTTAGAGCCAAGAAAAAAATTGTCTACTCTGCACAATGGGACCAACTTCAGCAAGCGGCCATGTCAAATGACTCAGGAAGATTCTGGTCCCTGATAGCGTGATATAACACCAGGGGCAACTTGGTAGGGGGAAATCCGGTACCTTTAGAGGCATGGCAGGCACACTTTGAGGCATTGTTTTCCAGACCAGTGGGCTTGGGCAACCCACTGGTCCTGAAACCATTAAATCATTTCCAAGAATGGCCTCCAGTAACCTCACAAGAAGTTGAGGCGCTTATTCTGTCCCTGAAGAATGGAAAGGCGCCGGGTATAGACTTTATTTCCCCTGAATTATTAAAATGCAAGGCAGACTGGTGGGCTGAGCGTTTAGCTTCCCTTTTTTCTTAGATCAATCAGGAAGGGGTCATTCCGGTGGTGTGGAAGAAAAGCCTGGTGGTACCAATCTTCAAAAAGGGTAGCAGCCAACATATTAAAATATTGGATAAAGGTAGATGTAGTCCCCCTGCCCCTTAACTCGTTATTGAGCTCCATCCACAGTAACCACCCGGATGATGGATGGTGCTTAAGGGCGGAAGTGGAATTAGCCAATTTGGGTCTATCTAGAAGTATCCTGCTCCCTTTGGGCAGGAAGGGGGCAGGCCGTCTGATTACATAACATATTAGTGACCAGGCCATGCAGATGGAATCCTCAGCCCTAACAAGCCAACAGAGTGCTCCGGAGTATTTCATTAGTAAAGCTCCGGCGACTTATTTATTAGATTGGCCCTCATGGCCCCTTAGAAGGGCCTTTCTACTAATGAGATTAAACGTATTCCCTCTGCTGTACTTGAGGGCAGGTACAAACACATTCCTTATGCTCAGAGAGTGTGTGTCTTCTGTGACTCAGACTCGCCTGAGTCAGTAGAACACATCCTGCTTCACTGCACGTCCTATCAGGTGCTAAGGGAGAAATACATTGCCCCGTATATGAATTCTTATCTAAGGGGACAAAAGGACAAAGTTATATTGCATGCATTATTAGATCCGAGTGGCGCTTGTGCCAAGCCAACAGCAATTTTCTGTCTCAGGTTTTTTTTTGTTTAAAACTGTAAAAATTATTTAGTTATGACCATTGTGGCAGTTGCAGTCATATTCTTGGCCTAATATGGTTTTGTGGTGTTTGTTTGAAGTTTTAATTGCCTAAGGGCTTGATTTTATAATTTTGTATAGGTATTATTTATTTATTTATTTATCTATTTACTTACTTTGAAACAGCCCTTGAGACTATTCAATAAAAATTCTTGAACCCCACTGTGGTGGGGGAGTGGGTCATGCCAGGTGCACCGTTCACCCTGGGGTGTGTGGTGCCCGATAATGCGGCCAATATACTCAAGGCAGTCCGCAATGGGGACTTCACGAGCATCCCTTGCACCGCACACACCCTCCACCTGGTGGTCAAGTACGCTCTGCGCTTGGAGGATAAGGGGATTGGGGAGGCACCCTTAGATTCCTGATCCAGCGGGGGAGGGAGCTGGCGGGGTTCTTTAATTGCAGCGTGAAGGGCAGCGAACACCTCAGGGCCAAGCAGGCAGAGCAAGGCCGCCCAGTGCACCAGCTGGTGCAGGATGTCTCCACCAGGTAGAATTCCACCTTCCTGATACTTGAGCAGCTTGTGGATCAGAAAACCACCTTGCATCAGGTGCAATTGGACACAGACAGCGGGGCTCCGCCAGGCTTCAGTGGAGCAGAACGGGAGATCCTCTCCCAGATGGTCTTCATTCTGTGACCTCTCCTGGAAGTGACGGAGACCATCAGCTCCTCCACGGCCACAATCAGCCAGGTGACCCATCTGGTCCAGAGTCTCCACAGGAGTCTTAAGGAGACCATATGTGTGCAATAGCACTAATAGTGGTGAAATGATGTAACCAAAATAACCAAATACCCATACGGAAATAACTAACATAAACAAAACGGGTATCCAACAAAACAGGAACAAATGTTGGCTATTACACAACTTATTGTTTTTAGTTTAGTACAAACTTCACAGATATATTCCTTGCAATTCAATTTTGGGGCTATGCAGAACACACTCTTGAGTGCATGGGCTCCTCATGTAAGAGATGAATGGAGACAAAGTAATTGAAGTGATTTCTTTTATTAAATTAATTCTTGGTGACCACACTCTTGTCAATATGCAAATGACCAAACTGGAGAGCAGCAGACAAATAGATATGCTTACCTAATTGACATAGGTCTGCCATAGGATAAGAAACTTCAAAAGGTGCAGCTAGATACCTGGATGTTACTAACAAATTGAATCAGCTTTGGCATCTAAAAAGCATCTCTGTATTTCTGACAGAGACATTTTCTCTTAGATCAAGTGGAAGTGTTCTTAGGGGCTGTCCATAAAGTGGGTCACACCTTTTTGCCATTGGTTATCCCCACTCCTGTCCCTTAACCCCACAAAATGTGACCCTTCCCCTGCACACATTTTTAATACCACTAATATACAAGGTGATCATTTATTTATCTGAGTGTTTTGTATATATCCCTATTTGTAATGGTCAGATGAATAAATGGTCTGTCAAGCTCCATTCATTATATGTAAGGAATATGGCTTTAATTTTCAAAAAGTGAAATACTGTTTATTATGATAGACTTCTATGCTGCTCTTTTCCCAGATAACTCAATATATATTACAACTCCCCCCTCCTCAATATAGATGAAAGTAAAATATATTAGGGGTGTGAATGTCATTTTTGTTATTACAATAATGATAATTGTCATTTTCATTATTCAATAATGAAAATGACAACCAAGAATAATGATAACGATAACTAAAATGAGCTACATTACATTACATAACGACAATGTCGTTATCGTTGTTAGTAGTAGTATTACTGTGGCAGTTGGGTTTTGGAGGCAAAATGTGGAGAGGGGAGGAGGGAGCAGACATCTCGGAGCCCTAAATAGGGTTGAACTCTTGAACTGTGCCTGTGTTGGGAGGGGCGAACAGCTCAGCGGTATCTGATGGATGTATCACTGCCCAATGAGCAGTGCAAGCAGCCCACAGAAGTCTTATGGCACTCGGTGATTGCTCAATGCCTGCTGCCTCCCATAACCAATCAGGGAGACTCTGGGGGTGGGCACTGAAACCCTTTATAATGGGAGGGTCAGGCTTTTTTTCTCTGTTCTGCGAGAGTTCTGCTGGTCAGGTTGCATTTACAAAACTGTGGTGCTAGCACACAAAAAAATCCTCCCTAGCCCTCATTGTATTACCAATACCTTTCCTTCCTCATACCCTACATTTTACCATCTCCCTGCCCTTCTCCTCCCTGTATGCTATATATAGATAGGTAGTATAGATTAGATATATATTGTAGTTATATAGATTAGATTAGAATAGTTATATAATTGATTAGCTAATAGACAGTTTTCCTTTTCCCTTACCCTGTCTCCCTTAGATTTAGGTAGATATTAGTTGCACACAGGAATCAATACTGATACCGATACCAAAAATAAAATCTTTGTTTGAAATGGTACCAATAACAATTCCGATAATGACAACGATAACAAAAATGACATTGTCATTAATAATAATGAAAATGACATTTTTGAATAACAAAAAAGAAAAATGAAAACAACATGGGGGCCTAGTGCACACCCCTAAAACATAAACTAAAACACCCAGTAATACCCATAATTCCACCCTGCACAGACTCTGGGTGTTGTCAGACAAGTGTATTACCCATCCATTGCCCACTAGTTAACCACTAGTTGCTGTGGGTAACCAGTGGGTATTGAGTTGGTAGTGGGTGGGGAGCTGATTGTCTGAAAACACCCTCCATCACCCACCAAATGCCACCCTACTCACTCCCCCATCTCTAACCTGAGGGAGAACCTACTTTCTCCATTCCCAAAATTCCCTCTCCTAGATTGTAGGAGAGTTATTCCTAGACAGTGAGGCAGGGGAGAGGGCTTCACTGCCCCCACCTCTCACTCCCCTTACAGTCAACAAAGCACAGGATAATAAACTCATACTAATATAGCAATTGTTGCCTCATCACTCACAATTAAAAACACCCCCCGCCCCAAAACCAGCAGCCCAAGCCCAGTAGTTTGCCGCTGCTTCCTGCCACTTAATGGCCAGTTCCTGGCTTGGTGTCCTTAGGTGTTACCCTACAGCATCGCCACAGGCAGCCACCAACCATTCAGAAGGCTGTTACAAAGGATCAGGGAGCGACTAACAAGAAATGATTGTGACTAATGCCTCCACGCCCCCCTTGTCACAAATTGCCACAACTTCATTATCTTCCCCATGCCTCTTTTTACGTGACATAATTTATGGACAGTCCCTTATTTGATATTTTATATCTGTATTTTAGATCCTGTTACAGCTTCCTTACAGTAGCTATACTTTACTTGTCATAAGTATTCAGTAGTAAGCTATGCAACAGGCATCCAGCATGGCATCTCTGTCAGACTGAGTGATGGGTGGTGACCCTGCTTGTAAAGCTCATCTCAAGCTGCTTAGGATGAACTGAGGCCACCAAACACCTTGCGCTATGCTTGCAACTTGAATCTGAGTTAAGCCGAAATGAAAAGATAATGGATTAAACTACTCTGCTCTTCAGGTACTCCCTTGAAAATAGCTGTCGTATTAATAGGCTCAATCATTAATCAGACACTTTGAGTGGCTGAGTGGTTGCAGTATGACTTACTTTGGGATTTGCTTTTTATGACTATTAGTTGGATTCCATCTGGACAGCATATCACCCAATGGATTTAAAGTTCATTCACTTACAATCCTTGCCTTTTCAACAGGATTCATATAATCACTATTATCACCAAAATAAATGAAACCTCAGACAACAGAGGCCAGATAGCATAACAGTAACACTTAGAAAACAGTGGCTGCTGAACACAATCAAGGATGACTCTATGCACATGATCCTCTGGATGGATCAGGGTAGACAGACAGAACAGAATGGGGCTTGTGTCCATGCTAACTGCTAGTGCACATTCTTCTCAACCACAGGGTCATGGTA
Source organism: Sphenodon punctatus (assembly GCA_003113815.1). Classification (NCBI taxonomy): domain Eukaryota; kingdom Metazoa; phylum Chordata; class Lepidosauria; order Sphenodontia; family Sphenodontidae; genus Sphenodon; species Sphenodon punctatus. Next base: position 534,110 of record QEPC01010447.1, read on the forward strand.
TAAATAAGAGTGTACAGTATCTTTTAAATAATGTTGTTGTTTATTGGATAGGGAAATCTGTTTTGTTTTCAGTTAGGTCTTCTCACCATCTCTCTCTCCCTCTGTGGAGAGAGAGAGAGAGAGAGAGAGAGAGAGAAGACCTAACTGACCTTTATATAATTTTGGGAAGCCAGATTATGGAGATAACAAATTCAGATACTGGAATTCAGTAAACTTGAATTTGAAGTAAGGACTGCAAGTTTGTTGCACATGTCTTTCAGCAGAGCTGAAATAAGTATCAATATCGTACCCAATAGATTTGCCCATAGATATCAGATCCCACTCCTCCAGAAATCTGTTTTAGATAACTTGGTTCAGTTATTTTTGACTTGTCGTTTTAGTAGTTTGGTTATTTCCTTTTGACTGGATTACCTGTGAGAGGAAGGGGGAAGAATTGATGTTTGAAAGCTCATATAGACATGGGAAGGAGTGCAGAGTTTTATGCCATGATCCCTCCCTCCATAAGGAGTGGGTGAGGGGAAGGCATGGGAGAGAGATTTTTATGGGAATGAGAAGTAGAGGGCATGTGAAGAGGATTAAATGGTGGGAGAGTTTGGATGTATGACCCAGATACCTTTCCAATTGTGGTTGGTGGCTTGGAGTTTGGAGTAACTTCTGGATTTGGGGGTTACACAATTATATTTTAATTGTATTGGCGCTATTTAATAGGAGTGTGCACACAGGACCTCATTCATCCCCCCCTCTTTTGTTTTCATTTTAAAAAGTTAATTCCTTTAAATTTCCCCTTTCATTTTCATTTCCAGAAATGCATTAATTTTGGGTCTCCCCCTCCCCCCCCTCCCCGATATAAAATGTATTTGTTTGGGTTTTACATTACTTTCCCATTGACATCAATGGGAATCCATTGGCAGGGCTTCCGTTCTTTTAAATAGCAATTTTTGTGTCTTCCTATGATCCTTTCACATCCCCCAAACTTTTACAGACTGCCACATTGGGGGTGTGGAGAAAGACAGCAGTATCATAAACTGGCACACAGCAAACAGCAGAGGACAGAGCAGACACTCAAGGCCTAGCATAGGAAGAGACGGTGATGCCCCAAGTCTGACCATACTTCAAGTGGCACAGAATACCCCTGGGAGGCACAATATAATAGACTGGCAAGCAGCAGGCAGGCACTGAGAAGCAGCAGGAATTGGCAATCGAGACTTGTTGTCCAAAGTATATTTGGATTCAACTTGCAGAGAATGCCCATGGGGAAGAAGAGATATATATGAGAGAGAGAGAGAGAGAGGCAATCATCACACAGATTGGCAGCAGCAGTGACAGAGGAGCAGCAGGCACTAGCTTTGTCATAGGCACGCACCCCGTAGTGTGGCAGGGTGTCAACTTGCAGATATCACTCCGGGGCGAGGGGGGGGGCAGGAGCTATGTGTGTGAGAGAGAGACTCAACAAATCACAAGACCCAATTTACAGCAACCCTTTATTATTGTATCCAGTCAAGCAAAATTACAAAGGTACAGTGCAAAGGAGTGGAGTATATGAGAAACTCCCTCTAGGGATGTATGTCATTTCTCCCATAGGCCAGATAACTTTAAAGTGTGACCTAAACTCAAGCATAAGCCTTCTCACAGGCAAATACCTGGAGATGGAGGACATCTGAAACACTCACTAGGCCACCCAATCTAGCTAAGCTTCCCAGATGCCCCCACTCTAGGGTGTTATGTCCGCAGTGCTGAGACTCGGTGTACTACACCCCAAACTCACTGGAAAGTGGTGTTCCAGAAATAAGCTACTGTCTAGAGCTGTCCAATTAATGATTGAACAGTGTATCCAACCACCACATGGGGAATCTGCTAAAATGCCTTACCCCCACCCCCAAACTGGATACCAAAGTGAGCTGCCAAACCTTCTGTAAGGCCATTTGAATCTTTGCTGGAAAGATGAACGCCATCATTCCAAAAGAGTGACAGATCCAAAAAACAGATCCTGGACAGGTTGATAATGTTGCCTCCCATTAACCTGACCCATTTACTAATGGCATTATTTGCCTTCTTGCACACCCTGTCCACTTTATTTAGGTAATGGTCATTAGTTCACAACTGCCTGGGCAACTAGGGAAGCAATTGTTTTTACCGAATTCCCCTGAAGCCCAAACCAGGTGATATCCACCCATTGATCTAGCCCTAAGTTGGGGCTCACCACTGCCAGCATGCCTCAGAGTGCCCCAGAACATGATGCTGTACTCGATAATCCAAACTTGTTTTTGGAAAATAGGAGGACCAGCACCTGTGCAATTGAAACAGAAAAAAGACATATGTTAACAAACAATTGCCATTTTAAAATTTATTTATTAATGTCTAACATAACTTACAAACCTGTGACCTCTATGGACTGGATTTCACTCCCTGAAAAGCCAGCCATTGCTGCTGTGGTGGCTGTAACTATTCTAAAAGAATTTGTGCCAAATTCCTTAGGGTCTAAACCTAAAATACCCAATGTCTTCCTAAAAGCCGCAGCAATTGGTAATGTGTAAGAGGGACTCCATTTGAATGAACAAAAGTGGAGCAGGGCTATCCAGCATAATACTCAAATAATCTTGTATTGCTCTCACTGGGCAAAGCACAACATTGCTTGATGCCTAAAAAGACTAAAGACACCCCGTGACCTCTTTTATTGGTCTTGGGAGTGCTTAATGTACAGGCATATAGCATCGGCATCCCAGCTAACATTGTGCACCCTCAAAGCATGTCTCACTGCTCCCATTCTTGATGAGTCAACTAGCTCCCTTATCCTCATAGCTAAGTGTCTCAAAATATCAGAGAATCCTTCCAGTCAGATGTCCAGGGCTCAGCACACCAATACCCTTTGTAGAAGACTCAGAAACCAAAGGCACTTGCCACTTTGGGGTGAATCTGTAAATTGTCATGCGACAGCAACCCCTCTCTCCAAAAGGAAATGCCATTGAACTCGGTCGAAAGTTTGAGTCACACTGACAAATCCTCCCACATGTCATTATTGATTCTGACCCAATGGTTCGAGGCATGAAGACTGGAGGATGCTCGATACAACCTTGACAGGAGCACACAGCCAAACTCAACCACCTTGCATGCAAAGTTCAAGGAGCTAAGCAAAGATTGTATTTCACACAGTGTGACTTCCTTGTGAGACATCACTCTCATGACCTCCACTTCTCTCAACTTACTGGCTTGAAGCCTAGAACAGAACTGTAAAATATCGAGCTCATTTACCAAATAAGTGATGGTCTCAACTGGTCTCTCTGTTTTTTCTTCAGCCAGCAGAACACCCAACTCTCCTGCTACCACCTGAAAGGTTGACACCAGACGTGCGCAATCAAGATGTGCGAACAAAAAATCATCCAAATAATGGGGGACACATGCATCCTCAACTTGCTGGTGCATCACCCATACCAACGTATGTCTAAAAGCTTCAAATGCTATACAAGAAATTACACAGCCCATGGGCATGGCTTTGTCGAGGTAAAAAGAACCGTCAAACATAAAACCCAACAGGTTGAAATCAGCAGGGTGAACAGGAAGCGGCCAGAAAGCTGATTTAATATCACACTTTGCTAAAATTGCTCCCTGAACGCAGCTCCTCACACATCCTAACCGCTGAGTTGAAAGAAGAGTAACATACTGAACAAAGAGCAGGATCAATGGCATCATTCACTGAACCTCCCTTAGGGTAAGACAAAGGATTTATCAGTCTAAACTCCCCTGGAGCCTTTTTAGGCATCAATACTGAGGGGGAGACACCCTCAAATTCAAAAACGGTGGTTCAGGAAAAGGGCCAGATACCCTGCCTTCAGCAACTTCCTTACCTATCTTAACCCAGGACACATGTTCCAAGCCTTTTAATGACATCAAATTGGGAAATCGCAAAGGAACGTGCTCCCCATTAAAAGGGATTTGAAACCCATCTCTAAAACCCTGTAACAAATAAACTGCATTGTTCGGGGAAGGATAACCTTATCAGCCATTTCTTCAAAACAGCCAGCTTAATTGGAGTTGGGCCCATTACCCTGAGGGGACCCCACTGCTGTAGAGGCTGCTATGACCCCATTGAACCACCCGCATGTCCCCTTCCTTTTTCCTGCTTAACCCTGGGACAATAAATGACTGCTTGGTGCCCCCAGCAGCATGTGCATTCATGCCGGAATATTATTATTATTATTATTATTAACAAACATTTAAATAGCGCCAGCAGTGTACCTGGCACTTTACAAAGTAATAAAATAGACACAAACATTTACTTTTTTCATTCAAGGGAATAAAAAAGGTAAATGTTTTTGTGCTTAACTTGTGAGCCACCCCGGGATGTCATAGGCATGAGGGGGCGGCCAATAAATATAACTAAGTAACTAAATAAAATAAAGTCCCAACACACCAATCTACCAGAAGCTGCTCTGCCAGTCTCACTACGCTCTCCCTCAGACTTATCACAGGAATCTTTCTTTAACACATGCCCACTATCTGCCCACACCTGTGCCCCACTCTGCAGCAAACACTCAAGCCACAGTTCACCAACATGGAGACCCCTCCTCTAGCAAGGTTAATTGAGGTGCTCATCCTGAACCTTTCATCATATCTAAGCTACCCTGAGCCTTGTAATGTCTTAAAAACATGGTGAACAATATCAAAGTATCTGAGCATCGATAATACTCTCCAAGGTATTCTCAATCTTGATTTTGATTTCTGCTCTTTTTACTATTTTATGGTTTTAATAAGTTTTAGCTCATATTTTGTATTGTTGGTTTTATTATAATTGTTGTACACTGCCCCGAGCTGCTATTGTGCAGAAGGGTGTGGGATAAAGTGCACTGAAATAAATAAAATATAGACAGCGTGGGTGGATACCCAATTACTCCAGTTTCTATCCACCTTGGGTTGTTTTTTTTTTTTCAGATCCCTTTTATCTGTTTTGTCATTGGGCTCCCTTAAAAGGAGAACAAAGATATCTACATATTCCCCCTTCCAAATGTTCTTACAAGTAGATTGGAGGAGATGTTCTCCTAGTGGCACAGACACTTCAGCAAATGGGATCATGGAGCCCACAAATTGCTGAGGATGTACATCAGTCATCTCCTGCACGTTCTGCACTTCGCTCACATCTGCAGCCTGATGAGCCGAGAACCCTGCACCTTGCCAAACACTGGCACGACTAGAAACCATACCCATAAATGGTATCCATACCTTCATCACCTCGGGACTGGATTACCGCAACGCGCTCTACATGGGGCTGCCCGAGAAGCTGGTCTGGAGGCTGCAGCTGGTGCACAATGCTGCAGCCCGTCTCCTGACAGGGGTGGGTCGCAGGGAGCACATGACACCAGTGCTCCGGGCTCTGCACTGGCTGCCTATAAAGCACCGGGCCAGGTTCAAGGTGCTGGTTTTAACCTTTAAAGCCCTTCACGGCCTGGGCCCTGCTTATCTGTGGGACCGCCTCACTCCCCATGTGCTTGTTTACCCTTGAGATCATCTGTGGGAGCCTTTTTGGAGGTTCCCTGGGTGAGGCGGGTGGCCACCGATGTTAGATCTTTTTCGGTGGTCACCCCTGTGCTGTGGAATTTGCTCCTGGAGGAGGCTCGGCTGGCTCCCACTCTCCTGCTGTTTCAGCATATATGTAAGACCTGGCTGTTCCGTCAGGCTTTTGGCGAGGGGTGGGAGTGGGGGTGGGTTTTTCCCCCACATATTGTATTTTTAAATTGTTTTAAAATTTTATACTGTTTTGATTGATGTTGTTCGCTGCCCTGGGCTGCCCTGTGGGCAGGAGGGGCGGGATATAAATTTTAAATAAATAAAAATAAATAAAAAATAAAGGGAAGGGACCCAGGAGCACAATGACAGCTTGGAATAGCTGGTCTACCCAGTTTCAAAGTGGTTCTATCCCAGTGAAACCCCTGGGAGATGATCCCCTACATTAACATTCAACTGGGTGGTATTGACTCCAGAAGGTTTTTTTTAATCACCCACCCTTACATCTCCAGCATGTCTAAGAGGGGCTGCAGCAGACCCAGTACCAGATGACACATTAGGGACCCCCCCCCTGCTGCTGGGGTGTGGGAATAGCATCCGCTTGCAACTCACCAACCAGGGGTTGATTCACATCAGCTACCTGTGCACTTTCTCCCACATCATGGTTCCTCTCCATGTCTTTAATTCTGCCAGTGAGGTCCCTCACCAGGGCTGCCAACTCTCTATCTCCTACAGGCCTAGGGGCAGGGAGCAAACCTGCTTTTCCCTGATCACCCCTTCCAGAATGGCCCCTGGGGGACTGAACTGATGAAAGAGCTCTGCTGGCCTCAGGTACAGTTTATGGCAAAACACAGTCTCCAGAAGAAGGCCCAGGCTCACCCCTTCCTTCACTCTCTACCTCAAAGCAGGGCTCAACCCACCCCTCCTGCAAGGCAGCCACACAGACCTGTAAATCCCTATTGGCCTGAAATACCTTTGCGTTACCAGGCTCATTCCCAGCTGGCTGCAGCTGCATATCTGTAGCCAGGATAGGCCCCAGGGGATCCCATGCCTCTGCCGGGGAATCATGTCTCCTTGGGGGTGCCCCACACCCTGTTGGGGGATTAGATCACCTTGGGCATTTGCCCCTCACCTCAGGCCTCCCATACCTCCTTTTACGGCCGTACCCATACACCAGCCACAAACAGTCTCTGGCCCTTCTGACCTGCTGCACCTAACACTAGTTGTGGTGCTCCCCAACCACCAAAAGAGCCGCAACAGCCTCAGACCCCACAGGGAAAAGTCACTCCACTGTGCCGAAGGCCGATCCCACTCCTGTCTGGAGAACAAGAGTCACCTCTTGTCTCTCCAGTTCTTACTGCACCACATCCCACCTCCAGCCCAGGCGCAACATTCAAACAGTTGGGGAAACCCTCACTCTTGTGAGCGCTTCCCTGCCCGGGGATCTCCTGGTGGACCCGGAAAAATCAGAAACTGTCCCATCAGGCTTGCTAAGTGGGCAGGGCAAACCATGCCCTGTCTAAAGGTGGAATGGACTTCAGGCACCATCAGCAAAGAGGCTGACATAGGAGCAGCAGGCAGTAGGAGTTTGCAGATAGTAGGGGTGTGCATAAGGGACCTCATTTATTTTTGTTTTTGCGTTCGTTTTCTTTTTTAAAAGATCATGAGTTTTCATTTTCATTCATTTTCATTTCCTATTTACTAAAATGAATGGCGCTTCATTTGTTTTAGTAACTAACCAAAAAGAAAATGAAAGCACACCCCTTCTATAGAATTGTATTGTTATTTCTTTTATACATTACATGAGGTGTGTTAGGGTTATGGAGAGAGGATGGAAATGTTATTTTCAGATTTGATATTGTCTTTTTATTCTTTGTAAGCCACCTTGAGTTCTGTTTAGGAGAAGGTGGCTTATCAATACAAAGTTGTAGTAATGGTAATAATAATAATAATAATCAATAATCTATATTGAATTTCTCCAGCCATGTAAAAAAAGTTTCTTATCCAAAATTCTGCATCAACAGAACTTAAGGAAATGGACCTGAAGATGTAGAAAACTGATGTTCAGATGATGACGTTACTACCAGTTTTCTCCATCTCCAGTCCTTTTCTAGAGGGGTGAAATTCATTTTCATATTGTTTATTTACTAAAATGAACAATGGATCATTTGTTTTAGTAATTAAAGTCTGAAAACGACAGGTTGAGGTACTGAAAACGAAGGACAAAATCATCAATTTTCATTACCAAAATGAAAAATAAAAATATAAAAAACTTTTGTGCATGTGCAAAATGGCTTTCAAGACTGTCCTGTGCATGAACACCCTTTCCTAAAATGGTGATGACTATGTTGGCATGGCTCCATTTTGGAAAAGGGAAGCCATTCTGCGCATGCATGTGGGCCATTTTGTACATTCGTAGAGTTATCTGCTCTTCCCCAAAATTGCACCGACACTGATGGTGCCATTTTGGGAAAGGGCTGTGCCATACACAGAATGGTTCAGCTGCCATTTTGCACATGCACAGTGGTTTTTAAAAATATTTTTAATACAAATAAACAAAAAAATGAAATGGAAAAAAAAAAGAAAACAAATGTTTTACTTTACAACCCTTCCCCCCACCCCAAAAAAAAACCAAAGGGGATTTTTAGAAAGGAAAATAAAAGGAAAAATGAATGATGCCTGCTGCACACCTGTGTCTCTCCCCCACCCCCTTTCCCCTCTGAAGCAGAAAGTCAGAGAAGTCAGCAAGAACTGACAGATTTCTCACACTCTACTTAGCTAGCTGTCAGTGTGACAGTCTGCGTGTATGGGGTTCTGGAGATGAAGAAAACTGATGTTCTTTCCCTTTTGCCCATCTCCAGCCTTCTGGTCAAGAAGACTGACCTGGACAGTCTGTGGTATTTTAATTGTATGATCCGAAGAATTTATTCATACGGTCAAAATTCCTGATATTTTTAGCTGCCTGGGTGGAACACCGGGGAGAATACCGGATGTACCAGTATCGGATCTCCCTGGTACTGGATATACCTGTAGCAGCATACCGGATTTTTAACATTGGCTGTGGCACTGGATTTTTTACATTGCGGCTATTGACTTCAATGGCTGCAATGTAAAAAATCCAGTACCGCAGCCAATGTTAAAAATCCGGTATACTGCTACAGGTAAATATCGGATTTTTCGGATTAAGCCAATACACCCAAATACCGGCAATATTGGATCTTGGGAGAACCGGAATTCCCACCCCTAGTGTATTCTATATACTTTAAAATTCAAGTTATTAGGGTTCAGAATTCTACTTATTCAGATCAAGAAGTAAGGCAAACACATAAACCTGGTGCTTTGGAAAACAAATTAATTCCACTTAACTAGAAATTCAAGTTATGCAGGTTCTACATACATGGCTTCCACTGCAATAGAAACAAAGTAGCCAAAAAGCAGAAATAATTAAAATCAAAATACTGTATTGAAATACACAAAATATCTACTGAAATGTCTGAATAAAAAGATTTCAGTATCCATTTCAGTTATGGATATGGTTCAGCTATCTGGAAGACTATCAGAACTGTGAACAATTCCCACAGATACAAAATCTACTATTCATATCAGCCCTGGTTATGAACACACTTACCTAATCTTGAAAAGCAGGTCAGTGAATGTTTAGCTTTGACGCGTCCTGAGTGAACTCATTGACTTTGATGGGAGTATTTCCATTCTCAAACACATGTTTAAGTGTTTTGCAGCATGAGACTACCAAGCTTCCAGGATCACAGCTTTAGAGAATATTGATAATTATATATGTCAGATTCTCAAAAGAGACCAATGTGATTGCACTTTGAAAGGAACAGCAACGGGTCGTTGTTAAGGAAGGACAAATCTGTCTGGTTAAAATAAGGAGCTATCGACGCCTTCACACAAACCTAGAAATAATCTTTTCCTGCACTTGTTACTAATTGGTCCCCTTGTTGGCAGTCTCAGCAGAAAGGCCAAGTACTGAATGTAGCACCTAAATATCCCTGTGTGTGAGGCGTAGAATTTTTAACAGAATATCTTGTATTATTTTCCACCATGCATAACTCACTTCTATTGAAAGGAGAAATGTACAGTCTTGGTTTTGGGAGACCTATCTGCAATACCAATCCTATCTGGTCCCAACAAAAAAGCTGGTTTGGGGTGCATGTGTACCCTAAACTAGCTCTGTTGAGGAAATTCCTAATTTCCCCAATTGTATATTTCTTTGGGCCCAACTGTACCTCTTTCTTAATGATTCAAACTTTCCCCGAACCTAACCCTAGCTTCGAGAAACGTATATGCCTGAACTGTAAACCAAACTTTTCCAAATCCTAACCCTGCCTTGAAAGCTTGGCTCTATGGGCCCTAAACCTAGCCCTAGCTTGGTGATGTCAACTTATCCAAACATAAACTCAGGTTGGTTAGGCCTAATGTTAGTCCAAGTTGGCATCAGACATAGACCTTCCTGAACTGAGGTTAGATTTGGGGCATCATCCCAGCCTAGGGTTAGTGTTCAGGAATATATGGGCCCTCCTTAGGGGTGGGGCAGATAGTCTTACCAAACCTAGGCCAGAGGATAGGGAGGCAGGTGTCCCTTAGCAAGTGTTAGGACTGAAGCATGTAGGATTTCTGAAGGAAGAATGAGAGTGGGAAAGTTAGACCGACCCCCATATAGGTTTAGCATTGGGATAGGTAGGGATCCCCAAGCTAGGGTTAGGGCAGATTGGGATGCCTCCAAGCTAGGGTAGTGTTCATAGGTGCCCACAACACAGTGTTAGGTTGGGTTGCATCAACCTTTCGAAGCTCAGAGTTGTAGATCTCCTTGAACTAGGGTTAAGGTTGCAGTCATAGAGCTTGGTTTGTGTACAGAGTGGCTAGTCCAGATCACCTGCCATTGTGACAGCTTTGAGTGGTATCCAGTTAGGCCATTGTATGTTTCATTTTTCTCGTTCATGTGGTTGCTTGCTAGTTTGCTTTCTTTTACATTCAGGATAGTCTGTTTCTTCATGTAAGGATACTGATATTTTCATATTGACTATGATCTCTGTCACAGTAAATGTCTTCTTGTCACAGTGAGATTTACATGATAAACCCAGGCTTTGAAATTCATAGCCCTCTGCTGGCACAAGCCCCTTTGAGATTAATGCGGCTTGCATGTGCACAGTATTTTGAGGAATGGAGCCGCATTTTCTTTCTTCCAATCATTTGCTGGGGCCTCTTCAATTCCAAATTGAGCCTTATTTTTTTATTTTAAAAAAATCAATGGGTGAAAACAAATATGAGACAGTAGCCCACAGAAGCCTGTAAGTTACCTACTTGTCAATTCGGTGAGCGCTAGATGTTCACTCAGGCCCACCGTGGGGTGGGCGGATGGCAGCTACCAGATGCATTATCCAGAGAAGGTCAGTAATGTAGCGCGGACTAAGTCTTGCCTAGCCAGGCTAATCTGGGCTAACGTGCACCCTCCCCCATCTGTTAGGTCTCATCCAGCCCTGCTGTGAGGCAAGGTCTGAGGACTGGGGCTGGAGAAGTGCACTGACCCTGGCTGCCAAATAGCTGATTGGGAGGGGGGAAAGGAGTGGAGGAGCCCCTCCCTCATCAGCTATTCAGTGGCTTGGCTGAGGGGGCTTCTCCATCTCCACCCCCAGCAGCTGTCTTGTAGTACAAGTGAACATGCTTCTCTTCCCCCACCCCCAAATCGGCTGTTTTCAGCCCAAGTGAGTGTGCTTCTCCACTGAGCACCCATCAGCTGTTCAGCAGATGGAATGAGTACGCTCTTTCATGCTCCCCTCCACCCCCCATCACCTGTTTGGCGACTGCGATGAGCATGCTCCTCCATCCCCCTGATCAGTTGTTTGATGGCAGCTTCTGCTGGTGGGCTGATCCTGCTGTGCAGCAGGGGTCTAGCGATCCAGCAGTGCAGCAGGGGTCTAGATGATGCCTCAGCTGACCTGTAGCATAGACGGACTTATGATAGCAGATCTTGCCTGCCCAGATTCTCAGGGGGTGGGGCTGATGGTTTGAACCGCTCCCTGATGGTCCAAAGCATGCGACTGCAGCGCTCCTCCTAGGAGTGGGCAGTGGATCTGGCTTGCCCCGGTCTCATTTGTTTTCATCCAGTCTCTGGCCCCCAATTTCCAACAGGTTACATGTGAAAGTACTGAAATTAGACTCTTAAGAAGACACTCTCTCAATATTGGAGATCACAGAAAACAAAACTCCCATTCTCAGGGGAATTCCAGACTTATTTCTAGACCAAAGCAGTGAATATGCCATCAGACTTTGAGGCAATGGTAAATAAAATGCATTATTTTCTTTGTGAGATAATTAGGTGGTGGTTTTTTTTGGTTTTTTATCCTAAAAACATTTTAGGATTACATTTTAGTTTTATAGTCCAATATAATTTTACTTAGAGCTATACCATTTTAATTAAAAGAATTGCCTTTCTAAGAAATTACACTCCTAAAATAGTCCATTATGGTTTTCAAAAGGACTCAATTTGGGCCTAATTCTGCTCTGCTGAAATCAATGCAAATTTCCCTGTTGTCTGAAATGGAAACAGAATTAGAACACTCATCAACTCTTTTGCAAATAACACCATGTTTAACATGACACTTTGTAATGTTTCTTGGCAGCTCTGTATCTCTTTATTGATGTTGATTTACACTCCTGGTTTTATTTAGTACTGAAACTTGGTCGTGTTTTTCCCTGGAAAACCCCATGTTTTTCAGTACTCAACTCAGCTTTCCAAGTTCTGATGTTTTGAGTAATGCTCCCCCCCCAAACTTCAGAACTCAGAAAATACTCGGTTGAGTACAGGGAAGGGGGCCGGTGGCTGGCACTAGGTCCCTGATTCCCGCTTCCCTGTCCCCCAATGGCCAGGCAGAGAATAGGCCAATGGGGGCTAGGGAAGCCTAGCAGGAGCTCAGGGGTGGGGTGCTAAGGGCATGGTGAGCTAGCGGGTGCTGAGGGATAGATTACTCACCCTATGGAGGGGCTCCAGCAATGCATGGCTTCCTCTGGACTGGGTAAGTTGTGTGTGTGTTGGGGGGAGGGGGAGATGGGCATGCTCATAAGGGCCAAATGGTCTCTTTTGAGCATGGTAAGACCTTTCCAAGATGGAGCTGGCAGTGTCAGCACATTGTGGGCACCATCTTGGAAAGGTCTGAGCATGCTCATAAGAGGCCATTCATCCCTTCTGAGCATGTCCAGATCTTTTTATGTTTGTTTTCAAATTTTCCCAGTCTGGAGGAAGCCATGTGTCACTGGAGCCCATCTGGAGGGTGAGTATGTATGTATTTATTTATTTATTTATTTGATATATTTAAACCCTTGCTAGGCCCCCACTCCCTCTTCCCTTGGTCCCCTCCTCGGCCCCTGCCCTTGGCAACTACTCACACGTATTCTCTGAGGAGCCTTGGAACATGGACAAATACTCATGAGTATTTTTTTTACTACTCGATTCAGCCCTTGTTTTATTTACCATCATATTAATATCTATACACCAGGTGCATAGCTACTAGGGGTAGGACTATCGGTATCAGATGAATCTGATAATCCCAGTAATTACAAGTATCAGAATATCGGATTTTTAACATTACCAGTTTTATCAGATTTTTAACATTGCCCACTGAAGTCAATAGCCGCAATCCTAAAAATCTGATAAAACCAGCAAAGTTAAAAATCCAATATTCTGATACCGATAAATCCGATTCCAGGAAATTCGATATCCAATAATCCCCCTGGAGTCCCACCCTTAATAGCTACCCTAGAGTGAGGGGCTTCACTTGAGCCTGGGCTGTGGACTTTGCCTGGCAGTGCTCAGGCCACTTGCAGAAGTCCCCCTAAGTCAATTTTCAGAATCAGTGGGTGAGGAAGAAGGTCCAGAGCTCCAAACCAAATCACTCTGAAAATTTCCTAGAAGTGCTCTGGCTACTTGCAAAGGGCACTGCCAAAGAAAAAAATTTCCAGGGTGGATGGGGATGGACTTCTAGCTCTACTTGCTCTTAAACTTCCCTGCTGGTGGGATTGCTTCTGCTTGGGGGTGGGGCACTGGGAGCATGGATGCCACCGCCTTCATGAGTGAGCCCTGCCCTTTGTGAGACCCATCATTTGAACATAAGCCCAGGCCCACTAGTCCCTTGCTATGCCAGTGATGTACACTAATGCACATAATGGGTGACTTCAGATGTGACGTGGTGAGATTCACCACAGTAAATCCCACCCCGGTGTCAATTGCTTCACCGTGGGCTGCAGTGAGCTGCACGGCCCCAACAGACGTGACCAGGGTAGCACCATCACCCGGGGCCAACCGGAGTGAACCCAGACTGAGGGAAACCAACAGATGTGATGTGGTGGCGAGAACTGCGGTGGGAGCCCCACAAGGCACCGGGGTTGCGCGGATGCAAACATGGTCACCTGAGGGCAAACAAAGCCAAAGACAGTGGAGGGCCCCACCCAGGGAAGGGAAACACAAATGGAGGGGGTGGAGGGAGCTGCAGTGCGAGCAGTATGAGAAAACAGCGGCCACACAGAAGGCATGCGCACTTCAAAACAAAAAGCGCACACACACACACACACACACGAAGCAGCACACCCACACAACAAAGGGGAGCTGAGCAGGGGGACAGAGGGAGGCACACACCGGGGAGGACAGGGAACCCCACGGCCAATAAGATGCATGGGAGGTCAGGGGGGCAAGGGGCCGGCACGGCCAGCCCACCAGGAGGGGTCAGGACCCCAGAGGGCAAGGGGAAGGGGGACCCAGCAGCCCAAGGATACAGGAGGCAACACAAGACACAGTGAAACGCAACAGGTGTTCATTGAGGACACAAGCAGCACCAGCCCGGCACAGAGCCATACAGAGTGGGAGCATGTGGGGCAAGGGGCAGCAGCAAGGGGGGCACGGGACCCAGTCCGGGAGGGAGGGAAACACCACAACGGCCCACCATGGAGGCCACACGGAGGGGTCTTGGGTGGCGGCAGCGGGTCCCAGGCGAGGGGCTGATGGGCAGGTGGCCAGCAGTGGGTCCCAGGGTGTCCAGCCATCCTGAAGAGTCAGTAGGTGGCGGTGCAAGCACCCAGACCACTGACAGAACGGAAGCACTGAGGAAGCAGCCGGATGACAGATGGGCCCAGAGCGCCCTACACCCAGCTGCAGGGGCTACCATCAGGTGGAGGACGTGGTACCGACAGCAGGTGCACATAGCAGGGCCACTGCCACAGTCCCCAGCACAAGTTGTGCATCCGGCCATGTGGAAGCAGATCAGGTAGAAGGCCTCAAAGGGATCCACACATCTTATCCCAAGTTGCATATCAGAGCGACTGCACACCTCTGACAGGGCCGCCAGCTCTGTCCCGGAGGGGGGGGCAAACCATAATCGGCCACATGGGGCCAGGGCAGGTGGGACAGCTCCAGCAGATGGTAGTAGGCAGGAGTGCGGATGCCCACAGATGCCCCGCACGCTGATGAAGTAGGACATGGCCACGGCAGGCCCACTCTCACACAGGCAGGTCGCATATCCCAGGAAGGCACACACACACTGAGCGGAGGCCATCTTGGTAGGGGTCCACGCCACTAGGCCCCCCAGCATGTCCGGTAAGCACCCCTCATGGAAGGGGGTGAGCCCTAGCTCCTCACAGTGCACATGGCAGTCACCAGCGGTCACGACATAGCCAAAGCGCAGCATACCAAAGCTCAGGCACCGATAGGCATCTGGCAGGGTGGGCAGGGAGTGCAGGCTGTGCTGAACAATGGGCGAATGCCACAGGTTGCACAGGGCCATGCTCTCATGGGAAGTCCAGGCATGGACAGAGCCAATGGCGCCTCCGAGCAGGACTTCAGGCTGGGATGCAGCCTCCATGGTACAGCTCCTGGAGGGTCTGAGCCGCAGCGGCCATGGGAGCAGCATGGGATGCGGGGTCGGGGGGCTGGACAGGCAGACGGGCTGCCAAGGCCAACAGATAATGGCTGGATGGGAATACTGGGGCCGCTGTGGATGGATGCGAAGGGAGTGGGCAGTGCACAGCTGCCGGCCTGCAAGGCCGGACAACCCCATGCATACACACCTGCCTGTGGAGATAGCAATGACTGCATGCGCACGCACAGGGAGGGGCAGCAGTCTGAGCCCCGGGGGCCTGCTCAGGGTACCCCCGGTGTAGGACTATAGCTTGTACCTTGGGGTGGGGCACACAACCGAGTCGTGCCTTCTGCAGGACGTCTGTGAGGCCGGGGAGAGGGTATGCACCTGTAGATAAAAAAGCACTTGGGCATGGTTAGGTGTGCTAATACCATTTATTGTGCTCCCCCATCCCATCTCATCCCCACCCCAGACCCTGGTACACCCGTGTGGCCCCGTGACCTTCCCCCTTCCATCCCCCCTCAGTCGTCCCAGATGCCCCCTCCCCACCCCATCCCCTGCTGCCTTGCCCCTGCCCATCCCCTGCTGCCCCTAGGCTGTCCCTGTCCCCTGCCAAGAGGCCTGTGTCACCCACCCAGAGTGCTAGTTGTTGTCCATTATGTCCTTATAGCCCATCTTGAGCTGCTTGATCTTAGTCCAGCACTGTGTGGGCGTGCAGTCATATCCAACCTCCCTCATCTCCGTGGCTATCTGGGTGAACACCTGTTCGTTCTGGGCATTAATCGCCAGCTCGGCCTGCATCTCTGGTGTTGCCCAGATAGCAATTAGGTCGTGGGCCTCCTGGATTTCCCCCTGAGCCCCCTGTGGTACCGGCACCTGGGTGCCGGCCCCTCCACTGCTGCCTCCTCCTCCGTGGCCCTTGCCACCTGTCCCTGGCTCCCTCCGGCCTGGGTTCCTCCAGGGCATGTGGCCTCTTGCTTGTCTGTTTGTGGGTACAATGGGGGCTGCTGGTTAGGCTCCTGGTGGCTGTGGTCCCTCCCTCCCCCCTCCCACCCCCCTCTCCCCGGCCCTGACCCACCCGCTCCCAGCTGCACCCCCTACCTTCTTCTGGGGTTCCCCCTGTTGCTGCTGCCACTGCCGCTGCTGCACCTCCTGCTCACCCTGTCGCTCCATCCTCCACATGTTTTCCTCCTCCTTCCTCTCCATTGACTTCTCCACCATGTTCCCCTACTGTTGCCTGCCCTTTAAATCTCCCTCTATGTGCTGCTTGTTGTTGGTTGCCTGGCAGCGATGCTGCGTGCCGTCACCACAGCCCACATGTTTTCCTCCTCCTTCCTCTCCATTGACTTCTCCACCATGTTCCCCTACTGTTGCCTGCCCTTTAAATCTCCCTCTGTGTGATGCTTGTTGTTGGTTGCCTGGCAGTGATGCGGCGTGCCGTCACCACAGCCCATGGTCATTTCCTTCCACCGCGGCCGGGATTTTCCCTTCAGACGTTGCTTTTCATTCACCCCTGCCGAGGTGAACATTCACCACACTTCTCGACCTCCTCCCGCCCCGACCTCACAAAGCATGGTTAGGTTCACCCCGGGACACGTTTGACTGTGGTGAACATCTGGATGCGGGCCAACAGACGTGCACGGCTCCTTCACCACCACCCGTGTTTGACTGAGGTTGACTGTGGTGAATGCTGAAAACGTAATGTAGACTGAAATCACCCAATGTTTATAACTAAGTGGTGTTTTTTCAAATGGTCCCCCATGAAGAAGTTTACTACTTATCTTTAAAAAAATAAAATAAAATTGTATTTACTTAGAATCTGACCCTTAAAACTGGGAAATTAAAGCAATGTGTGTTGTTCCAGGGATGGCAAAGTTCATCTGGAAGAGAGGCAGCTTCTTTTAATGATCACCAGGGTTTACAATATTCATGCTTCACTGGAATGAGAATATTTGTAACAGTTCTCTTGATTATCACCATTGTAACTGGATGCCAAATAAAGGATTTGAACCGAAAAGAAACAAATCAAATAGATCGCTTTAAAAAATACTGCTCCTTTTAAAATTAAATGGAGCACTTTCATGTTGAAAAAAGATTCATGTAAGTAACAGACTGTAATTCTTTCCTTAAAACTTGGGAAAGCATGGGTATAAGCATAGCTTCCTGTACAATGAGTAGTCATGTTGAGGTCAGTGAGACTGGTATCTAAGGGCCTTTTCTCATGGGTGCTCCCCACCACTACCACCATCACAGCACATGTGCGGTGGGGAGACGCCTGTGCAAATACTGTGGCAGGTGCGGGGGGGATGGGGAGTGCCTGTGGGAACATGATGGGCAGTGGGTGGGGGTGCATGCACACTCCCACGCTTCTCCCACCTCCGCCCATGCACGGAACAATGGGCTCCAATGCCGGTTGCTCTATGCGTGGAAATGGGTGTGTGCCCTTGGGAATGGGTGCACACCCACCTTCACTCACTGTGGGCTCACACCCATCCCACCCACCCACCCCACCCCGTTAAAAGGGGCCATAGAAAGAACTGAGAAGAAATGGAATTAAATAAACTTTAACAAAAAGGTAAGAATTAATAACAAAAATATTCCAACTAAAACATTAAACTGTTAAATAACTTAGCCTATAAATAAGTAATATATGTATAGATATAGATATAATTTGAAAGGTATTTAATTACCTTTTTGTTCCACTTCTATTGTAGAGAGAGAAGTAAAGAGAGAAAGGAGAAAAGAGAATAGATTAATGGTACTGTATTGGCCAGACACTTTTCTTTACCTCTTTCATTTGAAAGGAAGTATCAATTTACTTCAGTCATTGCTTTATTTTGTGAGGTTTATGTTTTTATATATAGACTTTCCTCTGACTAATATGCAGACACATCTTACCTTTCCTACAGTTTTAAAGCACTTTAGGGTGTGACCCCAAACCCTTTAAAGTAAACTGAAGTGTTTCAAATAATTAGGTTATCGATCAGGTCCCTAGTTGTTGTTTGTTTGTTTGTTTTTTTTAAAGATATTGACTAATCAAAATAGGAACAAACCTGATCTCCAGACCAAATACTGTGTAGGGTAGAGACAGTCGTGTTATCCGTGTATCATAGCCTAAAAAACACCCACCCAAGTATCTTGCTTCACTTAGTGACACCAGTGGAGCATCTCATCTGATTAGCAGAATGCACACAAGTCTTTGTAGGATTGGGGTCTGTGTCTTGCACACAACCAGTCACGCTGTCAGCACTTACTAAATCATTACTATCATCATGACCTTCTTCATTAAAAATAAAAATGCACCCAAAAAAAAGGAAATACTCAAAAATTTGTAAATATATTATATTAATAGCTCTTATAATACTAACATATCATTACTGTTATTAATGAGCTGTAAAAAAAAGTACAAGATATTGTTATACTGTTTACTTGTCCAGCACAACAATGCCATCAAAGATTTAACAGCCCTTTTCCAAAATGGTGCTGGGCGTGTTGGCGTCATTTTGGGAAATGGCAGCCTTTTCTGCACATGCATGACAGCTCTGGTGTGGCCCAGCAGACCTCTCCCATCTGGGCTGGCTCCAGAGTGGCCTGGCCTCCCAGGGGTGCACCTCCAGCAGTGCGCCCTGGGCAAAAGGCTGCCTGAGGTTCCTGGTACCTCCACCCTCTGAGGCCCATGGGCTGGTAAGTACACACAGGGCCCCAAGGGGTGGGGAGTCAAGATGGGCTCTGGACGTGGGGGTGTTAGGGACACAGATCCACACCCTCCGAGGCCTGGGGATGGGGGAGCTTAGGTTGTTTGTTTGTTTTTTCAGACCCCTGGTTTAAGGGTGTTGTTGTTGGGGGGGGTGGGGGGTTGGCTTTGGTTCCATTCCCATTGAAATCAATGGGAAGAGAACTGAAACTGAACCGGGATCCAAAAACCAGGGGGAAAAACCNCCCTGCCCCTGCCCATCCCCTGCTGCCCCTAGGCTGTCCCTGTCCCCTGCCAAGAGGCCTGTGTCACCCACCCAGAGTGCTAGTTGTTGTCCATTATGTCCTTATAGCCCATCTTGAGCTGCTTGATCTTAGTCCAGCACTGTGTGGGCGTGCAGTCATATCCAACCTCCCTCATCTCCGTGGCTATCTGGGTGAACACCTGTTCGTTCTGGGCATTAATCGCCAGCTCGGCCTGCATCTCTGGTGTTGCCCAGATAGCAATTAGGTCGTGGGCCTCCTGGATTTCCCCCTGAGCCCCCTGTGGTACCGGCACCTGGGTGCCGGCCCCTCCACTGCTGCCTCCTCCTCCGTGGCCCTTGCCACCTGTCCCTGGCTCCCTCCGGCCTGGGTTCCTCCAGGGCATGTGGCCTCTTGCTTGTCTGTTTGTGGGTACAATGGGGGCTGCTGGTTAGGCTCCTGGTGGCTGTAGTCCCTCCCTCCCCCCTCCCACCCCCCTCTCCCCGGCCCTGACCCACCCGCTCCCAGCTGCACCCCCTACCTTCTTCTGGGGTTCCCCCTGTTGCTGCTGCCACTGCCGCTGCTGCACCTCCTGCTCACCCTGTCGCTCCATCCTCCACATGTTTTCCTCCTCCTTCCTCTCCATTGACTTCTCCACCATGTTCCCCTACTGTTGCCTGCCCTTTAAATCTCCCTCTGTGTGATGCTTGTTGTTGGTTGCCTGGCAGTGATGCGGCGTGCCGTCACCACAGCCCATGGTCATTTCCTTCCACCGCGGCCGGGATTTTCCCTTCAGACGTTGCTTTTCATTCACCCCTGCCGAGGTGAACATTCACCACACTTCTCGACCTCCTCCCGCCCCGACCTCACAAAGCATGGTTAGGTTCACCCCGGGACACGTTTGACTGTGGTGAACATCTGGATGCGGGCCAACAGACGTGCACGGCTCCTTCACCACCACCCGTGTTTGACTGAGGTTGACTGTGGTGAATGCTGAAAACGTAATGTAGACTGAAATCACCCAATGTTTATAACTAAGTGGTGTTTTTTCAAATGGTCCCCCATGAAGAAGTTTACTACTTATCTTTAAAAAAATAAAATAAAATTGTATTTACTTAGAATCTGACCCTTAAAACTGGGAAATTAAAGCAATGTGTGTTGTTCCAGGGATGGCAAAGTTCATCTGGAAGAGAGGCAGCTTCTTTTAATGATCACCAGGGTTTACAATATTCATGCTTCACTGGAATGAGAATATTTTTAACAGTTCTCTTGATTATCACCATTGTAACTGGATGCCAAATAAAGGATTTGCGTGGAAATGGGTGTGTGCCCTTGGGAATGGGTGCACACCCACCTTCACTCACTGTGGGCTCACACCCATCCCACCCACCCACCCACCACGGCCTATTTGAAAAGGGGTCTTGGCTTCAGGATTAGGGTACAAGTCGTCGACAAGTACCAAATTCATATAAGGGTAATGTGGAGTAGCACCATGTAAGAGGATTTTCAGGCAGGTATGCAGGTCTTCATTAACATGCTTTACTGAAGAATCTGTAATCCAATACATAAAAGATTTGAGGATGGGCAAGGCACCAGGTTCTGATTTGTTGCCAGCAGAATTGTTTAAATCAGTCCTGAGGTTTTGGGCCTCAGTCCTGAGCAAAGTAATGAATACTGTCATAGACTACAACAGGTTCCCCACATCCTGGAGAAATAACACTTTAGTTCCTATATATATAAAAAAGAGATAGGGCAAACTCAGAGGCTTATAGGCCCATTAGCCTAATTGACTTACCCTCCACAATGAATGGGAAACATCTGCTATGCCATATCTGGGACTGGATTGAGGGGGAAGATATTTTGGGAGAGGAGCAAGTGAGGTTCTGTCGCGGGTATTCATGTACGGACCAATGCTTCTCGCTCTGCTATCGCCTAAAAAAAATATGTAACCAAGAAGCAACCAGTATATGTTGCATTCATAGACTTGCAAGGGGCATTTGATACCATAGATAGAGCGAAATTGTGGCACAAGTTAGGAAGTATGGGAATGGACCCAAAGCTCCTAAAGTTAATACAATCTTATTATACTAATACAATGACAAGAGTCAGATATGGGATTAATGCAGAACTTACTGAGTAGTTTCCCACAGAAAGAGGAGTAAAGCAGGGTTCCATGATTGCACCCATGCTTTTCAATCTTTTTATAAATGATCTGACACCCAGACTTTATAGTAAGACACATCATCACCTGAAGACGATAGGGGGAAATCTGTACTCCCTATTGTATGCAGATGACATGGCACTTATCTCCTTAACTAAAATCGGGTTACAAACGATGTTAGATGTATTAAAAATTTACGCTGATGAAAATGCCTTAAGAATTAATGTAACAAAGTAAAAAGTAATGTTGTTTAGAACAAAGAAAGTCAAAGCCTGGACAATTGGTAAGGAAAGGTTGGTAGTTGGGGATTCATTCACCTATTTGGGAGTTATCTTCAATAAATCCCTAACATGGACAGATCATGTATATCAGACCAAATCGAAGGCAGCTCAGGCCGCAGGTGGGATTTTGGCTTTCTATAATTATTGTGGGAAACGCCGATGCAAGGAAGCTCTGAAGGTAGCAGAAGTAAAGCTAGAATCAATTCTTCTGTATGGGGCTGAGTTATGGGGCTTGGACTCTGGGGCTGGAGAAGCTGCCAAGATATCGCAGGCTTCTTTTTTGAAGAAACTACTAGGGGTTCAAAGGTCAACACCTAGAGCACTTGTCAGGTTGGAAGTGGGTGCTATCAATATACGGACTAAAGCAAGACAGAGAGTATTATCCTATTGATTTAAGGTCAGGTCCTTTTCCCCGAACCGCATTCAGAAGAGATTATATCTCGAAATGCTGGAATTGAAAGGAAGGAAAACTTGGGCGGAAGAAGTAAAAGGGGAAATAGGCAAAATAGCATTAGGCTTTTTTGTATAGCCCCAGATTTGTTGTATACAGCATCAGACAAAGAGCTTGTTATGAAGAGTCTTGCGAATATTTCCTTGCAGGAAGACCGGCCCATGGTAAAAAAGCAGAGACATATTTTGTTAAATCAATATACTTTCCCCTTAGAAACCTCCCCATGTTATTTGGAGATGCCTCAACACTACCTGAGACAGGTAATAACCAAGACAAGATCCTCACAAATAGAATCTAAGATCCAGGAAGGCAAGGCAGGTGGGCCAAAATCCCACTGCCTTTAAGGAACTGCCCTTGTAACTCAGGAGGAATAGAGGACATTGCTCATATTTTATGGGAGTGCCCCTTCTATAAGGCTGAGAGGATGAAGTGGTTAACTGCCTGGGAAGTGGCAAAACGTAGAGGACGGCATATGAGAAAACACCTAAAGTTCTTTATGATTCATCACTAGACACAGAAGTAAGGCTGGCCAGGTTTCTATGTGCAGCACAGGGGAAGAGGAGGAGAGTTGTTAACAGTATCCTTCATTTCATTTTTTCATTTATTGAATTTATATACCGCCCCATCCTGCACAGCAGCTCGGGGCGGTTTACAACAATAAAAAACATTTTAAAAACATTTAAAATACAACCATAAAACATATAATAAAGCTGGTGGTATACACAAATAAATAAACAGGTGGGGGATTAAAAATCACCCCCCCC
>QEPC01010447.1:566611-587939 GCA_003113815.1 Sphenodon punctatus
GTCTCTTCCTTGTTGACTCAAGCCCTCCACTCTCTGCCCTTGCATAATAGCCCTTCTCCTCCACATCATCCTATCACCTGAGCTCCCTCCCTTCCCCCCTTTCCCGGTCCCTTGGGGGAAAACCCCCCCTTGACCCGCACCCTCTCCCCTGCACCAGGTGTCCTGGGCCCAAGAAGCTCCCCGAACGTGTGGTTCCCCCCCTGTGTTGTCTTTGTTTATAGGGGCAATTGGCTCTCTCTCTGTCCCAATGACGAAAAGGGTTGCCCTCCTGTGCTGAGGGAAAGCCCACCCAACACCCTGAGGGACGTTTTTTCCCAGATAGAAATTCCTCGGAGAGAGAGAGCCGCCCCTAGCGTGCGTGTTTATTCTGAGAGCTTGCAGGAGGGTTTACCTCGGGCCCTTCCTCGCCCCTTCCTGCCCCTCCAGGGGGGACCCCCGTTAATTCCTGTACCCCTCTCCTTTCCCTTAGAGATACCCTTTCCCCGTGACATAAACAGCAAAACAGTTAATGTTATTTATGTTGAGATTTGATTTGATTTTTCATGAAAAAATTCAAAACACAAATATTACCTGTATTTCAAATGTTCAGATGTGACTTTTTTCTTTGTTGTTCTTTCTGAAAAAGCAGATGTTTCAAGATTTTCAGGTTTTGATATAATTTATTTGCTGAAAAAAATTAAAAGGTAAACATTTCAGATGCATGCTTTTTTGGGGGGGGGGGAATGACAGGAATTAGAAATATTTAATTAAGGGAAAGTTGTCCCTTAAAATTACTATTTTCCACTGCAAAAACATTTCTGATCAGAAAAGTTTAACTAGTTATTGTAAAAGTTGCTATTTTAATCTTGAAAAGGTAAGATGCTTTTTTCTGTAATTGTGTGGCTCTTTTCACACAGACACTCTAACATGGATAAAATGAGTGTTACATTTTATTATACATGTCGCAGGGCACCAGTAGAGAACACCTGAAGCCCTGCAACATGTATAATAAAATGTAACACCCATTTTAACCATGTTGTAGTGTCTGTGTGAAAAGGGGCAAAGAAATATGTAACTTGTTTTTAGCAATGCTAAAGTCAATTCCCTTTGACTCATGTCTCTTGATTCTGAGACAGAGGAGGTTTTTTCTTCCACATAGCACCAGATACTGGGTTGGATGCTTCAATGGGGAAATTTCAGAAGAAACACCATCATTGGGTAGAGCCACATGAGACACAGCTGGCCAGATGTTTTGCCATGCTTTGGACCAGGGGGGAGAGCAGTCCAAATGATCTGTTCCCTCCACTGTGGCGAAACTGGGCAGGTGGACTTCTGTCATGAGTCCCTCTACACCCTAGAGCAGGCTAAGGAGCCATCCACAAAGTTAAGCACCCAGCCCTGCCCTACTCACCATCCTCAGCCCACTCATTATCTCCGCCCCCCCCTTGCAACATCATAGATGTGCACAAATGGTGAACTAAACCTGCCACTCTAGGTGTCTAGCCCCCATGAGGGACTGAGGGAGGAGGAGCTTTAGATGCATCTCTGTAACCGGAAATCACCCGGGCACCATCAGAAACAGTGACGTTCTGTGACTACTGGATATTTTGAAATGCGGTGTAGATAAGACCTCGATAATTGGGATCCTATCTACACTGCATCTCAAAACACTCAGGAGTCATGCAGCACCGCTGTGCCTAATGGCACCCCATGTCTCAAAACACCTGAGAGACGTGCAGCGCTGCTGTTTGTAATGGCACCCAGGCAACTTCTGGTTTTCAGAGGCATGTCTAAAGCCCCCCCTCCCCCTTGCAGGGGTTTCCCAGAACTACAGATTTAAACTGCGGGAGAAATCCCGCTTGTTTAAAAAGGTTCATTGAAATGGGTAAAGTCCCTGAAAATTATGTCTGGAGTATAAAGTATTCCAAATTCTAATTTCTCACCGTGTCCTAATGCCAGCTTTAAACCGTGGGAGAAATCCTGCTCATTTAAAAAGACTCAATAACAGACTTTGTTGTTGTTGTTGTACCAGCAAAATGTGCTGAACAGTCATGATTAGAGAGAGGTTCTTTTCCTGAGAGGCTTACAATCCAGGACAAGGAAGGGAGGAATGCTCAAGAAGTTGCAAGTGTATGTCCTTAGTTTGGTTATAAGGGGACAAGGGATTCTGGTGGATAAGAAGAAGAGTCAGTGAATGAACAATCAATGGAGTGAGGAGCTAAAGAAAGCTTGATGGAAGCGGTAGGTTTTTAGGAGGCATTTGAAGGTTGGGAGGGAAAAAGCAGTGTGTGTGTGTTTTGGAGGGAGGGAGTTCCAGGCATAGAAACAGCATAGGCAAAAGGGCGAAGATGGTTTAAGGAGGAGGAGACTCTGGTGTCGCTGAAGGTTGCAGACTTGCATCTTCTTTTAAAAAGCTGATGAAAGAAAGAAACTATTTGATGAATATTCCCCCCCCCCCCAAATAACCATCTTTCTATATTGCTTGTTTTTTCCCCTTTCCCCTTTTTGAATGTGTCTTACTTAGTACAATCTCTAGGTTGCCCTAGACTAAAAAATCTGTCATTTGCTGACAAAAATTGGGGTAGGGCAGGAACCTCCCTCTCAAAATTGTTGACACTTGATGGTAGACCAGTAAAGAGAGAACTTCCCTAGAGGGAAGAGAAGTATTCATAATATGCTCAACTGAAATTGTTTAAGGCTATTTTGGATGGCACACGAATTTATGAGTTGCATTAATAATAAATGAACTAATGTTGTCGTTCTACAATTTGCAAACAACCTTATCTGACCACCAAGGAGATGCCTGCTTTTTCAGAAATAATGAAAGCACATAAATATTTAATACCTTTTTACAAAAAAAGGAAACTGTCATCGTATGCCTGTTGACTGTACATAAAGTTTAATGAATATGAAAACAGGAGAAACTAGCCATGTTTCATCATTTATTGTCCAAGAATTGCCTTAGCTCTTCTTTCCATGATAATATTAATAACCGTTAAATTCTTAGCTTTGAGCCAGCTACTTAACCAGCAATATTGATTGCTTGTTGAAACATAATGCAGGTGAAATATAGACATCGATAGGAACTTTATAACTCTCTACAAGTTGCCCTTTAGGCTACTGTCTAAATTCTGACTCAGAGCCTCATAAATACTATCAAGACGCAGAGTGAGTTAAACACTTAAATTGTTCCTTCCAAAAAATAACTGCCTTTACACACAACACAGAAAGACATAGGGTACATATATGTCATCAAATGTAGATTGCTCATTTGGAAAGTGTCCCTTAGTACAATTTCAAAGCTTTTTTGTATTTTCAAGTTATCAATTTGTGATCTATTCTATTTTGTGATGATTCTTCCATAATTCTTTATAGTATTCAATTGCTTTTCCATTAAACACAGTGACCAGCATCTGACACACGTCTCACTCACTCTCTCTAATTCTTTCCCCTATGGGAAGATTATATATGCAGCACAGAGGTTTGTTTGGTAGGTGGGATTTGAGTTTATTGGTTTTACATGCTGCTAAGAGCTGGTATTCTTGAAGGCAAGCGTGAAGGAGTGCACCAGACACTTCTAGCAGAATTTTGTACAGGTTTTAATGGCTCCTAATTACTACAGGATTGTAGGAGAGAAAAAATTGGAATTGGTTTAATCCAAACCACCTAATTTTTATTAGTGGCATCTTGCCACTACTAACCTGAGAGCACACTTGGAGCAGCATTATGGGCATCTTCTGGTTGCTGGTGAGCCCGGGTCCATGCAGAAGCATTGGGTGGGTACAGTTGCAGATGGTGAGGAGGTGAACCTTAAGGAACTGCTACCCCAGGGCCATCTGATGCCAGCACTCACTCTGCCTCTCCCCCTCCCACCCCATGAAAAGTCATCTTTGCAGAGCAGTGGCTCGTCAAAACCCTTCCGGCACCGTCCCCCACTCTTACACCCCACTTTCTCTGAGTTCAGAGAGAGTGGAAGGGTAATCGGGGAGCTGATTGCCCTGGAGGAGCTGCTGTTTGGGTTGGTTTTATTAAGCATGTTCTTAACAACCTTAAACCCAGGTATAGTGTCCTCTCTCAGAAAAACTTCAGCATGAAGGTTATTGTCCCATCGCTGTACTTATCTAAAGGCCAGAGTTCTGTGGTTCATTTTACCACAGACCTGTGGGCTAGCACCAGTGCAGTCAATGCATACTTCTCAGTGATGGCACACTGGTGGCAGCTGCCACCATTGTCCCTTTCCGGTGCAGCGGGCAGCAGCAGTGCAGGGCCAGTGTCTTCTGGTAAGCACCGATGGGCCCTCTTGCATTTCCAGGTGCTTGACATCCAACACATGGTAAGGGTGCTTCTTGATGCCATGAACAGCACGTTGGACCAGTGGGTGCAAAGGCCAGATTCATGCAGCAAGGTCAATTTCTTTGTGACCAAGAATGTCACGAATTATGGATGGGAATTTCAGTTTCTGATAGAACCAAAATGACCCAAAAGTGGCCATTTCAGTACTATCCAAAATTTTTGTTCTCTTTCTAGTTTCAGTTTTTTTGTTATTTTGCATTGATCCCACCCACCCACCTCCCGGTTTTCTGCTACATGCAAACAAAAACAAAACAAGACAAAACAAAAAACCTTAAAAATGCAAAAAAAAGAAAAAACCCAAAAAACAAAACTGAAAATCATTCCAGAGTGCCATACCTACCACGAATATTGTGAAGTCAATGCATGCTGGTGCCTTTGCCACATTTGGTGCAGCACACACATCCTGAACCTGATGGTGAAGGACTGAATGAATGTGAGGGAGTGATGGACCTCCTTGGGAAGGTACGGAGGATCGCGCAACACTTTGATCAGTTCATCACAGCTACCACGGTGTTAAGAAGAACACAGTAGGAAATGGGTGTTCCAGAGCGCCATCTGGTACAGGATATCACCACCTGTTGGAACTCAACTTTTCTGATGCTGAAGCAGAGAGATATTCTTCACCACCTATCCCAGGTGGAGGACATAGGATGTGACCTGACCTGGGACAAATGGACAGACAAGAAGGAGATGATGGAGGCCCTGCAGCTGTTCTACCTGACTATGGATGATCTGAGGGCGGAGTGGGCCACACTCAGCCAGGTGATCTCACCGCTCAAGATCCTGAGGAGATGTATTTAAATTTTGCTATTCCACAGAGAGCTGTGTGACTTGATGGCACAGCTGGTGAGGAACAGCTGTGTTCCCGCCGTGAGAGCTTGACAGACAATGGTGAAGTCTATGCCCTTGTCATGCTTCTGGGACCCCAGAGGACAATCTCTTCTGATGTCAAGAGGACCATTTTTTCTGATGCTGTTCTCTTACTCTCATGACTGGTGTCCTTGTATGGGAGGAAAGAGGTTGGACCACTGCAACCCCAGAACAGGAACCCCTAAGCGACACCTTTGGCTCCTTCGAAATGTGTCATGGCGGTGGCCACCTCAAGCCTTCGCATCAAGGCACCCCTGAGCACCACAGTGAGGGAGTGGGTCACGCCAGGCGTGCCCTTCACCAAGGGGTGTGTGGTGATGCACTACGTGGCCAACATAATGAGGGCAGTCCGCGAGGGGGCTTCACCAGCATCCCTCCCTTCACCTGGTGTTCAGGGATGCTGTAGGCTTGGAGGAGAAGGGAATTTTGGCCGGCCGTAGCTCCCTGACCGAGCGGGAGAGGAAGCTGGCTGGTAGTTTCTTTAACTGGAGCGTGATGGGCAGCGACCTCCTCTAGGCAAAGCAGGTTGAGCAAGGCTCACCAGTGCACCAGTTGGTGCAGGATGTGTTCACCTGGTGGATTTCCTCCATATTCCTGATGCTCGAGCGGCTTCTCGAGCAGAAATCTGCCTTGCATCAGGTTCAACTGGTGACGGACAGTGGGGCACCTCCAGGGTACTATTGGGTGGAATGGGAGATCCTGTAGCTCTGTGGGCACTGGAAGGGTGAGCTGGTGGAAAGGGTCCGGCAGAAAGAGAGGGCTCTGGAGAGTGCGTGGCAGCAGCAGCAGCAGGACACCCCTGGGGATGGTGGGAGTGGGAGCAGCCACCCCTTTCAGCTGGCAGGGTCTATCTCTGCCACCAGCCAGAGCAGTAGCAGCACCAACAGAAGCACCCCTATTGCTCCTGGATGACGTGGATGGACAGCCCTCCCTGCCTGGAATGTAGGCCCCAGAACCCTGAGGGTGGGTCCTGGGGCTGGAGTGGCTGGAGAACTTTGAAGCTGAAGTGGAGAAGGGTTCCATGTGAACAGCAGTCAAACATGTGTCAGTTGGTCCTAAGAGATAGGCGAGTGCCATTCCGTTTTCAAGGCCCTCACAGATGATGGAAGATACATCACTTACCTGATAGGGATGGGCGAACGTTGTTCAGAAGTTCAGAGTTCGGCCCGAACTCGGCTGTTTGGATGACCGAGCCCGAACATGAATCCGAACACGAACTGACTGAACCGAATTCCATTCTGAACGTTGAAATGACCAAACACTTTGGTCAGTTCAGGTGAGTTCAGGTGGCAAAAAAACTGTCACTGGAAGGCCAAACGTGACAGGGAGGGGGAGTCAACTGAGAAGCAGACTTCCAGGCACCAGGGACGAAGAGGCTTGGAGTAGCAGCCAACCTGCCCAATCACCATCCCTTTTTGCCTCAGATCACTGGCTTCGCAGTCTGCGATTGGCCCTGGGCTAGACTGCACGGAGCCAGTGGGGCTTGCAGTGAAGTGGGTGCAGCCAGAAACAAAAATGATTGCCTTCCCCCTTCCCAACACCTTCTGAGCTAGTCACTGTTCCTGAACAGCAGGCGTTTCAGAAGGCTCCCTCTCTCCCAGCAGTTTTTGTTCCTTCCTATTCCTAATTCTTTGCCATCCTCCTCCTATTTCACCCATCAAACCCATTCACCTCCATATTATCATTTATTTAGATTATATTAGATAGATTTAGGTGTTATTTTTTGTTTTTACCCCTCCCTGTATTCCCTGTGTTCAATCTTCCTTCCTCCATTCTCCCTCCATTCAATCCTTTTCCCTCTCCCTCTTATTCCATCCCTGATTCCCTTCCCCTTTTTTAAGTTTTGGATTTATTTAGAGTAGGAATATTATTAGATTGATTTTCATTTTAGTTTTGTACCACTCCCTGTGTTCTTTGTGTTTTCCCCTGTGTAATATTGTATATATAGATAGTTAATAGATTGACAGTTACTAGATAGATATACATAGTAGTTAGCTTAATTATAGAGATAGAGAGAGATTCCAGTGTGTTTTCAGGACAAGGCCTTAGCAGTTAATATTTAGGATATTCCATTTAGTTCAATAGATTTTAGAATACTTAATAGCAGATAGATTTTGTTTAGAGATAGATATGTATAAAAAAAGAAACAGCCACTCCAACCTCAGGACTCATCGTCAGGGTTCTGGGGCCTACATTACTGGCAGGGAGGGTTGTGGCCAATATATATCTAGAAGCTGCCATCATTCTTCACACAGAGAGGCAATTTTCCAAAGCATCAAGGAACAGTCACTTCAGCCCCAGGACCTGTCAACAGGGTTCTGGGGCCAAGTTACAGACAGGGAGGGCTTTGGCCAATACCTAGAACCTGCCACTCTAGTCCCAGTACCCACCATCATGGGTCTGGGGCCATCATTCCTCACATGGAGGCGATGTCTTTCCACCACATCAAGAAACAGCTACTCCAGCCCCAGGACCCGCCGCCAGGGTTCTGGGGCCAAGTTACAGGCAGGGAGGGCTATGGCCAATACCTAGAAGCTGCCAATCTAGCCCCAGAACCCACCATCATGGGTCTGGAACCATCATTCCTTGCACGGAGATGATGTCATTCCACCGCATCAAGAAACAGCCACTCCCACCACAGGACCTGCTGTCAGGATTTTGGGTCCAAGTTAATGGCAGGGAGGGCTGTGGCCAATACCTAGAAGCTGCCACTTTAGCCCACCTAAATCTATCTAATCTAATCTAAACAAACGAAGCAATGGAGGTAAATGTGTGGAAAGAAATGGATGAAGTAGGAGGAGGAGGATGGCAATAGATTGGGAGGAACACAAACTTCTAGGAGTGTGAGAGTTCTGAAAATACCTGCTGACTGAGGCACATGTGGGTGAGTGCAAGAGGCTGTGTGTTGTGCTTTGTGCCAGACTGAAGAGAGAGTGACTCAAGAGTAGGAAACATGTGTGGTGTGGCATCTGCCCCCTGTCTCCCTCTCGGGGTTCTGGGTTCACATTACCCCTTTACCTCCTTATCCCCTGACACAGAGCCATCATGCACTCCTTCTGCCATAGACCATGGTGGAGGGGGAAGCACGCTCGGCTGACCTTTGCAATTGAAATGTCTCTGCCCGGTGTGAGCCCTGGGGAGCCTACTGAGTGTCAGGAGAGCATCATGGTTGTCCTCAGGTGATCTAAAGGGAGTTGGGTTCAGATTCCCAAATCCAAAGTGGCAGATATGCTGGAGTCACAGCCAGGAATGGTCTCAGCCCAAAGAGTGTGTGAGCCATGATCTCCCATTCTTCCCCATTGTAATGTTCAACCAGCCCCCACCTGCCAGCACGCTCATCTGAGCTATGGCCATCTACAAGATTGAGGAGCAAATGACTGACATGTAGTACTAGCAGCAGCAGACATTGGTTTCCTAGGGCACAGAGCCCATGGCATAGCAGAGGCAGCAGAATCTGACAGTGGATTGCCGGGGTACAGAACCCATGGCACAGACACTACAGCATAGGCAGCATTGGCAGTTGAACCCTGAGGGTGTGTTCCAGGGCTAGAGTGGCAGTGTCTGGCTGCAATGGAAGGACAGCCTCCCAGTCCCTGCCCTTTATGTACATGTGTATCCTTCTGGAGAAGGTTGGAGTGAGATATTGACTATTTTTGTAAAAAAACCCCACCTTTTTCTATTTAAATGGAATTTGTCCCTGAATGCTTGAGTGGGAAATCTCTTTGCCCTTTTTGCCAGCATTGCAGGCTGGCTTGGCTGGCATGGGTGGGGGAGCGGCAGAGGCCTGGCCAGGGCTCAGTGGCTGAAGCCCCTGCTTGGTCAGGCATTTCAGGTTGTCTGACATCGGTGGAACAGCAGCAGAGGCCTGGTCAGGACTCGGTGGCTGGCACCCCTGCTTGGCTGGGCATTGCAGGCTTTCATCCTACTCGCAGGATCTGAACAAGCTGTTCTGCCAACTGGGCAAGCCTTGCCCAGTGGTGAATCATGTGGCCACCCAGTAACAGACTTTAGTTTGCCCAGAGGCAGCATTGGCACAGCAGGAGTAGACATTGGATTGCCCAAAGGCAGCATTGGCAACATTGGCACAGCAGAAGCAGACTCTGGTTTCCCAGAGGCATCATTGGCAACATTAGGACACCAGGATCAGACTTTTGATTGCCCAGAGGCATCATTGGCAACATTAGGACAGCAGGATCAGACTTTGGTTTGCCCAGAGGCAGCATTGGCACAGCAGGAGTAGACATTGGATTGCCCAGAGGCAGCATTGGCAACATTGGCACAGCTGAAGCAGACTTTGGTTTCCCAGAGGCATCATTGGCACACCAGGATCAGACTTTTGATTGCCCAGAGGCATCATTGGCAACATTAGGACAGCAGGATCAGACATTGGATTGCCCAGAGTCAACATTGGCACAGCAGGAGCAGACTTTGGTTTGCCCAGAGGCAACATTGGCAACATTGGCACAGAAGGAGCAGACTTTAGATTGCCCAGAGCCAGCATCAGCAACATTGACACAGCAGGATCAGACATTGGATTGCCCAGAGGCAGCATTGGCACAGCAGAAGTAGACATTCGATTGCCCAGAGGCAGCATTGGCAGCATTGGTACAGCAGGAGCAGACATTGAATTGCTCAGAGGCAGCATTGGCACAGCAGGAGCAGACTTTGGATTGCCCAGAGGCAACATTGGCACAGCAGGACCAGACTTTGGATTGCCCAGAGGCAACATTGGCACAGCAGGAGGAGACATTGGATTGCACAGAGGCAACCTAAATCAATCTAATCCTACTCTAAATAAAACCAAAAACAGAGGAAGGGAATCACTGCAGCAGAGTGCAGACATTGGATTGCTGGGTCAGAACTCTTGGCTCAGACAGCAGAGGTGGAATTGGGAGCAGCAGCACACATTGAGTTGCCCGGGTACAAAACCCATGGCTCAGACAGCAGCAGAGGCAACATTGGGAGCAGCAGCAGACATTGGGTTGCCCGGGTACAGAACCCTTGTCTCAGACAGCAGAGGCAGCATTGGGAGCAGCAGCAAACATTGGGTTGCCCAGGTACAGAACCTATGGCTCAGGCAGCATTGGGAGCAGCAGCAGACATTAGGTTTCTGGGGCAGAACCCTTGGCTCAGACAGCAGAGGTGGCATTGGGAGCAGCAGCAGGCATTGGGTTGGCCGGTCACAGAACTGGTGGAACAGCAGAGACACCACCGAGCCCCAAACGGTTTCAGGGGGGCTGGACCCCGAACCCCTCGGGGTTCACCCATCCCTACTCAGGCTAGCGAAGACCATGCAGTGCACACGAGAGAGAGCCAGTCATATAGGTGGGCTGAGAAGATCGTCTAGGTGGAGGCCAGCTGGCAAGCTTACTTTTTCCCAATACCACCCTGCATCATGAGGTCAGTCAGATAAGCCGGCCGAGGCTGTCTAGTATGACACAGAGAGAGAAAGAGATAGGGTGGGTGCCGGGCATTGGGACAGAGGGACAGCACCTTAGCACAGCAGCAGTAGCCCTAGCCCAGATTGAGGAGGAGCCCCATCCCAAGACTGCCCCTGGCATAGGATGGCGTGTGCCACTACACCATCAATATTTTTCCAGGGGCAGCTCGGGGAATCCCAGAAGTGGATTCATGAAGAGCAAGTGCTCCATCAACTTGGCCCCCAGTTTCCCCGGTATGGGGAGCAAATATCCCCATCATGGAGAACACCCGCTCTCTGAGGACACTGGTTGGTGGGCAGGACAAGATACCCTTGGCCGCTTTGGACAGGGCCGGCCACATGTTGGTCTTGCCGGCCCAGTAGGCCAAGGGATCACTGCTGGGCTCAATGCAGGGCTCCTTCTCCATGTAGCTCTCCACTGCTGCTGAGGCGCTGTCACACTCCCTCACATAATTGTGCCTTGGCACCACCTCCAACATTGCCCTCAACCATGCTGCTTGCCCTGCTGTTCAGGGGCCCATGCTCCCCAGAGTGCCCTACACAATCGATCTGCTTCTGCTGCTTGTGATAGGGGTTCTGCTGCTGCTGCTCGTGCTGCTACTGCTCATGCTGGTGGCAGAGATAGACCCCGTTGGCTGAAAGGGGTGGCTGCTCCCACTTCCACCATCCCCAGGGGCGTGCTGCTGCTGCTGTTGCTGCTGCCTCTGCCACCGCCCACTCTCGAGAGCCCTCTTTGCCCACTGGACCCTCTCCACCAGCTCAGCCTTCCAGTACCCATAGACTGCTGTCTGCTGTACCACGCTGCCCTTGACCCTGGGGTCCAACATAGTTGCCAGCACATATTCCTCCCACTTCAGCAGCTCATCAAATCACCCCGTCAGTCCTGCCTTCAGCTGCCACACCAGGCCAACTGTCTCAGACCCCAGCTTCCTGCCCTCAGGGTCACCATCCTGCCCTTGGAGAATCTCCTCCAGCCTCCTGAGGAGATTCTGGACCAGAGGGGTCACCTCGCTGATGCTGGACATGGAGGAGCTGATGGTTTCTGTCACGGCCAGGAACAGTCTCAGAACAAAGACCGTTTGGGAGAGGATGTCCCATTCCACCCCGTTGTATCCTGGAGGTGCCCCGCTGTCTGTAACCAGTTGCACCTGATGCAAGGTGGCTTTCTGCTCCACAAGCCGCTCGAGCATCAGGAACGTGGAATTCCACATGGTGGAAACATCCTGCACCAGTTGGTGCACTAGGGAGCCTTGCTCTGCCTGCTTGGTGTGGAGGAGCTTGCTGCCCTTCATGCTCTGGTTAAAAAGAACAGCCAGCTTCCACCGCCCGCTCTATCAGGGAGCTAAGGGTGCCTGACCCAATCCCCTTCTCCCCCAAGCTCAGAGCGTCCCTGACCACCAGGTGAAGGGTGTGCGTGGTGCAAGGGATGCTGGTGAATCCACCATCACGGACTTCCCTCAGTATGTTTTTCCCGTTGTCCATCACCATGCATCCCTTGGTGAAGGGTGCACCTGGCGTAACCCACTCCCTCGACATGGTGGTCAGGGCTGCCTCAATGTTTACAGAGATATGGGGGACATCCATAACTTTGGTCTGAAGCAGGGCCCACTGATATCCTGCTTCAGGACCCCTCCTTCCACTCCTGAAAGCTGCCTCCGGGTCCTGCCACCAGTGCGCTGTTACCACCAGGTATGCATGCTGGGCATTCCTTGTGGAACACAGGTCTGTGGTGAAGTGGATTGTGGCCCACCCATCCCCTGCCAGCTGCTCCCTCACTTGCTCCTTTAGAACCCGGTACAGGACTGGCACCACCTGCTGACTCAGGGTGGTGCGGGACAGCAGCTGAAACTGGGGGGGCAGGAACCCAATCAGGCACTTAAATCCAAAGTCCCCCACCACGGAGAAGGGATACCCATCCATGGTGATCATTTCCCCCAATAGGCACATGGCTTTCTTCTGAAAGCTGAACTTCCCTCCGCATCCTGCAGCTGCTGACTGACTTGGCAGCTGCCCCCACCCCAGCTCCTCCATGGTGCTCTGACACTGCTGGTGAGGCTGCTGCTGCTGCTGTTCTCCCCACCCCCAGCAGGAATACTGCTCCTGTTGCTAGAGGCAGCTTTTGGAGCAGGGGGCTTGCCTGCTGATGGAGGCGTGAGACTGGCCGCTGGGGTTGGGAACCTGCTGGTGTCCACTGCCCCTGCCTGCCTGCTTAGAAGCATAGTGCTGTGGCATGATTTGAGGTGCCTCGCCATGGCAATTGTGCCAAGGTTGGTGAGCACCTGCCCATGCATCACCACCTTCTGGCACAAACTGCACTGCACCTCCCTGGGATTGTCTGCCCGCACCAACTTAAACTGGTCCCATACCAAAATTTGTTTGACCCCTCCTGTCTTTTGGCCCACACCGGGTGATGCACTGCTGGGAGCCGGGGCAGGACATGGTGGCAACACAGCTCACTGAAGGACAGCCATTGCCTCTGCACCGGCAGATACCCCCTCCACCTAACTGCTGTCTGCCTCGCTCTCCCCAATCTCAGACATATCCCCCATGTGAAGGGGAGTACTTGGCCCCTGAGCCAGATGAACTGCCCACCATGATGCTGCTGTCACTCTGAGCAGCACTCTCCCTCTGCCCCCTATAGCTGTGGCTGCTACTGCTGCTCCACTCCCTGCTGCCATTGCCTGGAGATTGGGCCCTGCCTCTAGCAGCCAGGGTGGGATCCACCAGCCCTGGACTGCTGGGGGGGATCGTCTCTACAATGGGGGACAATGGTGGCCCCTGAGGAACTTCAGCCCCTGAAGCACCTGCAGCCGCAGATGAGACAACTTCAATCTCCTGCACTGCAGGCATTGCAGTGCCCCGCGTGGCAGTGGAGGATGCTGCCAGGAGGCGACGCCTAACCACCCCCTAGTGCCACTAGTGGTGGGAGCCTCAGAAACCTGTGGCCCAAAATCAGGCCTACGAAGCTTGGGGTGTGGTGATGGGCTCTGGCTGCTGCTGCTTCATGCTGCCACTCCACTGGCATGGCCCCTTCCACCTCTGGCACATGCCCCATTGCCTCCCCTACGGGCAGCAGACCGGCCTCTACTTCCCTTCTCCATTTGTCCCACAAAAATAATGCAGCACACAAAGATTTTATATTTTATTTTTTAATTCAGTTTTTTAAATCTAATATTATATATATTTAAGTCTAACTGCTATTAACTATTCTAAATGCTATGGAACTAAATGGATTATCTATCTAATAACTACAAAGGCCTAGTCCTACAAACACACTGAATATTAAAACTAAATCACTAAACCCTATCTCTATCACTAAGCTAACTCCTACATCTATCGATCGATCGATCGGATGGAGGGGAACACAAACAAGACAGGGAGGGGTACAAAACTGAAATGAAACCTAAATCAATGTAATCCTACTCTAAATAAATCCAAAAAGTGGGGACGGGAATCAGGGATGGAATATATGGGAAGGGATTGTGGGGGGAGGGAGGAAGATTGAACACAGGGAACACAGGGAGGGGTAAAAATTAAAAATAACTCATAAATCTATCTAATATAAGGTAAATAAATGAGGCTAGGTAGGTAAATATGTGGGAATGGCTGAATAGGAGGAGGATGGCAACGGATTGTGACTTTGGGAGGAACTGGGAGAGAGGGAGACTTCTGTAAAATGCTGCTGAAATGATCAGTGGCTAGCTCAGAAGGATTTGGAAGGGGGGGAGGGCAATGACTTTTGTTTCTTTGCTGCGCCCACCTTTCCACAAGCCCCATTGGCTCCATGCAGACTAGCCTATGGCCAATTGCAGCCTGCCAAGCCAGTGGTGTGAGGAAAGAGGGCTTGTGATTGGTCAGGCAGGCTGCTATTCCAAGCCTCTCCACCCCTGCCGTGAGGAAGTCTGGTCCTGAGCTGTCCCTCCTCCTCCTCCCTGGGCTTGTTTACCCCGTTTTTCCCACCCAAACTCAGCCGAACTTAACCGAACTTTTCCGAATTGTTCAGAAGTTCAAATGTTCTGTTAGGATGTTTAGTTTGGTCCACCGAACATGCCAAGTTCGGTTTGAACACCGAACATCCGAACTGCGTTCACACATCCCTACCACTTTCAAGAGTCACTTTCCACTACATATCATGCCTTCCCACGAGTGTACCAACTCAGCACATATTTCACATTGGTGGGGACATTGTGAGCCACCATCAATCATGCATAGATCCCAGAAGGGTTGAGAAGCTGATCTTCCTCAATACCAATCTGCCCTTTCTTGGCTTCCATGAAGATGTCTCCAACAATACTTCTTGAACTGAATTGTTGAATTTTTCTTGATTGGTGACTCTGCTGAATAAGCAGCCTTTGGCCCTACCATTTCTGATGTGAGTGACTGGATTGAGCATGGCCTTGCCTTATCAAAGAGGTTCAGCAGCTCCATCAGGGCCGTGGAAGGGAGTCTGTCCACACAACGACAACAGTTTCTTCCAGCCCATGAGCGCTGCACCAAATGGACTCAGAGATTACCAGTTACACCCAGTAGGGGACAGCCAGCTAGTATGTCCGTACTTCATTTTCCTCCCTCATCAAGTTAGTAGGAAATTCCTACTAGGTTGGAACAGGATGTGCAGGGTGTGTAAGTTTTATGTTAGTCTGCAGATTGAAGTGGGACTGACGGGGCATTCTGAAGCCTGAGTACTATATTGACTATCAAGTGCCTTGCTGGTGGGGCCTCCACTCATGCTCGGGTCTAACTGATTCCATACTTGGGGTGGGGAAGGAATTTTCCCTCTGGGCAGATGGACAGTTGACTCTGAAGGTTTTTTTTTTGCCTTCCTCTTGTAGCATGGGCATGGTTCACCTGTCTGGGACCTCTGGGATCATCTTTTTATAAAATTATTTCCTGTTGTTTCAGGCATTGGTATGCTCTGTTTGGTGCCAGCCTCTACTTTTAGCTATTGGTGGGATTTCTCTGTGCAGATGGTTGGGGTGTGGCAGGTCCTTCAGTGGTGCAGGGGGCTGGACTAGATGACCATTGATATACCTTCCAGCCTTGTGACCCTAACTCCTAAGTTTTCTGTGGATGATTATGCAACACTCACTCTCTTTGTTTAACACTGGCCCTTTTCAAATGGGCGTGCCTCTCACCAACGTATGGGTGGTGTGTGTGTTTCCATTTGAATATCGTGGTGGGTGCGGTGGGATGGGTGGGCATCCGTTTGAACACCACAGCTGGTGGGTGGATGCGTGCACGCTCCTGTGCTCCACCCACCTCCACCCATCACCCACGCAAGGAGCAACGGGTGCCAATGCCAGATGCTCCATGCGTCGAGGTGGATGGAGGTTCATGGCAATGCACACCCACCGCCCACACCACCCACCCATCCCCCCATGCACCCATGCCCATTAGAAAAGGGCCACAGAAGTTTAAGTTCCCTCCATGCAAAGTGTGTTCAACCTCCCTTGCCTTCCTACCTCAAGCATTCTCCAGAGCACCCCATCTGGCTTGACTGGTCTGGGAAACTATTTGGGGTCTCATAGTTTGTGGAATAAGCTCAAAAGCAAGGAGGACTGGGATTATGGCTGTAGGGGAGTATGTGGAAGCCAGAATTTAAGAGCTCTCAGCCAACCAAGACAGAGTGAGTCCAACTAGATGGTGCCGAGATTAAGCCCCTAGTAGGGCTTTGGCACAGCACTTTTTATCTATAATAATAAATAATAATAATAAAACAAAATTTAAAATAAGGGACCTGAGCTTTTTTGTGGTTCGAGTCCATTTAGTCTTGCCCTCTGGGGCAACAGGGAAGAAGTCTTAGCCATGTTCCATCTGTGTCACAGCCCTTCTGATATTATTTTTGATGACTGCTGCATCATGACTACTCTTAGTCTTCTCTAGGCTAAAATGGGGTATCTCCTCCGTTAGCCTTGAAGCTTTTTCTTCTTCACCTCTTGTTCTCAGTGTGGCTAATTCTATGCCCCACGCATGCTGCGTGCATCCACGTGTGCACGTAAAGTGCATGCATCTCCATAGAGATTGCATTGTGCCATGCAGAACCCATACGGATCCCTCTTGGGATTGTGGTCACTGTCTCTGAAATAGTTTCCCACTCATGGGTCTTGCAAATTCTAGTTTGCTCACTCTTGAGAACAGAATTTAAGGGCAAGCTTTCCAGAGCATAGTTCAGGGGCAAACTTTCATTTCCATTGCGACTCGAGGCAACAACACCACCTCATCCAGCTTGCCTGGTTTGGGACTGTTTGGGGACCTGCACTTGGTGGCAGAAATCCCACAGCAAGGAGGACTGGGATGATGGTTGTAGAGGAGTGTGTAGAGGCTATACTTAACAGCTCTCAGCTAACCAAGTCTGAGAGTTCTGTGGGCCAGTCCCCTCGATCCATTACACTGAAATACAGAAATATTCCCTCCTATATTCCCTCCTAAATTCCCTCTTAAACATTTAGATATTCTTCCAAGGGCTTTATAGTTCTGGGGACTGCATCATTTAAATAAGCCAGTCTATCAATCGTATTGAACTCGTATCTCTGATTAATTGTATTGAACTCATATCTCTATCAATCACATCAGTCTTCTAAAGCAGGTTGGGGGTGCTTATTGGCCACACACACCCTAACTCCAAGAAGAGGTGCAGTGAGTATTGGGAGGGTGGAACCTCTTCTTGTGGATATGTGGCCCTTTCCTTGTTCTCCCAGCTGCATCCATTCTGGGCTCCCTCTACCTCTTTATTTTCAGGTGTTCATCCTGTAAGCTACTTGGGGCGTTTATAGACGAGACAAAAAAGGCGGCTGATCCTTTGATCAGCTGCCTTTCTTGCCTCTCGTCTACATGCTTGGCCTGCTTTTTAATCCGCGTCGGAGGGGGCAGGCGATCCTGCCCCCTCTGACGCAGATTCCTGAAGTGCCGGCTTTACGCCGCACTTCCTGGTTCCGCGGGCAAGGGCGCATGCGCAGAAGGGCACGCATGCGCACTCTCACTCTGCGCCATGTCTGAACAGCAGACACGGCACGCAGAGACGCCGCGGGGGAAAAGCCGGCATTTGGGCGATCCCGCTTGTAAGCAGGATCGTCTATAAACGCCCTTGGTTAATGGTTATTAACCAAGTAGCTTACAGGATGAACTTGTTACTGTCGGGAGTTGGGAGTGAACAATGGGGGAATGGATTGCGCATTGTGACTTTGGGTTCTTCTCCCATGCAATCAACATTGGCCACTGTTGAAGGACAGGATGCTGCACTTGATGGACCATTGGTCTGACTCAGTATGGCACTTCTTATGTTCAAAACAGGTTGGGAGTAGGCTGAAATGAGATTTTGCCCTTCTCGAAAATCTCATTAAGAATAGGATTTTCAACAAGATTTTCTCATCTCGACATTCAAGAAACTCAAGATTCTTGTGAGAAACTCAAGATTTTTGCTATATTCTCGAGAACCTCAAAATAGCACAAAAATGGCCACCAGGGCCATTCTGTGCATGCATAGCCTTTTTGAGCTGCACTGATAATGTTGTGGGGCATTTCGAGCTTCTCAAGTTTCTCACGAGAATCTCGAGTTTCTCATAAGAAATTTGTGAGATTTTCCAGGACTCTGAGATTCTCATGAGATTCTTGTGAAAATTAATTTCATTCTTGTTTCAGACCTAGTTGGGGGCACCTAGGGGCCCCTGCCTCTGCCCTCAAGAAGACCTAATGTACACTGACATCTTCATGGGGGCAGTGACCCCCACACCTCATTCACCTGACTGCATGCTGCCTGGAGGGCCTTCCCCAAAGCATCCTGTCTGGCCTGCCTCTCTTTCTTTCTTTGCAGGTGTCTAAAACACATTGGGGGCACTTATTTAACAGCCCTCGTGCCCCCAAGAAGAGGTGCAGTGGGTTCTCCTTTCTCGTGAAACAAATACCCATTCCTTCCTACTACTTCTGCATCCTATCCTCCTCCTTTCATCTTTTCTGATTCTGCTTCTCACAGAAAGTGGGAGTTAACTCAGTCCTCCCTGCAGTTCGACAAGCCAGATGGAAGGCTTGTTCCAAAGCCAACCTTCAGTAGACTACAGGTGGCCCAGGAGGGCATGAAAATCGAGGGATCAGAGGCTAAGGATAAACATGTGACACTTCTCCCATGCACAGCCAGCAGTACCCAACACACATTTCCCCCTCTCTGCTGTTGCTAGACTCTTCTTTGGCCCATTCATAATTCTAGGGTTGTGGAATTAATGGGCTATTGAAATGAATAGTTCTGGCTTCCCCTAGAAGTGGGGGGGAGGGGGAGGGAGAGGGATAAGAACCGATTCTGATCCCAAACCAAGTTAAATATGAAGCAATTAAATCCATTCTGATTTTGATCTGACTCTGATCTTCAATTTGATTTCCCATCCCTATTTGATTGTGTACCACACTCTTTAAAAGCCTGCACAGATAAACTTTAACCTCAGTATAAATCAGGAGTGGGGAACCAATTCCTAGATACGGCTCAAAGATCCCATCCCTGACCTTGAGCACTGAAAGAATGAGCTCAGGGGAAGGCACAAGTAATAAGGTCGAGTACTCAAAGACAGGGGTCTAGTTCAATAGCATAGATTCATTATCTGGACCCACCTCTCCTTCCCCTAAGCTGCTTGCAACCCTTAGGCACTCCTGTCCCAAACTCCTATCCGGCCCATGGAACGTAACCTAATTTTCCAAGTGGCCTATGGAAGGGGAAAAGGTACAGACAGTTTAATTTGCCTCTGTAGTGGAACTGTTGATTGCAATCCATATCCTGGGAAATTAAGTGATCTTTTGCATAACATAGACCAAAACAATTGAGTGTCTTGAGGTCTATGAACTTGAACTTGACTATGTATTTAATTGGAAGCCAGCAGAAAGAGTAGAGAAAAGGTCTGATGGTGTTCTCTGGAGTTCATGGTGTTGAGTGTACTTGCCTCTACATGTTGAACTTGTTGCACATTTCACAGGGCTGATGGATTCATATGGCAATGTATACCAGGAGTGTGCAATTCCTTCTTTTTATGAGGGCTGGCAGCTTTAAATCCCTTCCCTCCGCTTTCTGAATGGTTTGTAGTTGGAGAAAAGTGGACATTATTGTGTTTTGAGATTCCTGGTTGCTCTACATGCCCTGGAAACCACAGACAAGTCATAACAGAGGAACTGTAAAGTTGCTAGAAGCTATGCAGTGGCCAGATCAAGCCACAGTTAGGAGGACCAGAAATGGGGATAGTGACAGCAAGTCATCCTTACTGGAGGATGCAGGGTAAAAAAAATAATCACTTCTTCAAAGGTAAAGAAAACTTCCTGAATCCTTTTGTCTACTTTAGACAGGGACATAAGATCTTAGCTCAGGGAGACAGGGATAGACCCCTCTGGAGGCCCTGCATTGGTATTTGCTGTAGAGATGTGCAAACACGGTTCAGAAGTTCAGAGTTTGGACCGAACTCGAATAGTTCGGTCGACTGAACCGAACGTTC
This sequence comes from Sphenodon punctatus, assembly GCA_003113815.1. Taxonomy (NCBI): domain Eukaryota; kingdom Metazoa; phylum Chordata; class Lepidosauria; order Sphenodontia; family Sphenodontidae; genus Sphenodon; species Sphenodon punctatus. Next base: position 586,718 of record QEPC01010447.1, read on the forward strand.
GAACCGAACATGAATTTGACCAAACTGTTTGGTCGAATCTGAACCAGTTCGGAAGGCCAAAACCCTCGGTTTTCAATGTACAAACTCAGTTCGGAATTCAACCGAACTTGAAAAGTTCAGTCAACTGAACTGAACTTTTGAACCGAACTCAATTTTTGAACCGAACCAAACCCACTTTCTGAACTTGGTTCTGTTTGCACATCCCTAATTTGCTGAACCACTGAAGCCACTTTCCTCCCCCCAGTGCTTTGGCATACCTGGCAAAATCTCCTTCTTCTGCTGTCAAGTATAATAAAATGCCTACATTTTCTATCTTATTGATGTCAGTCAGGATAGGGTGCAGCTTCTCTTGCACTGAAACAGTTTTTTGAATGCTTTTTTCTAAACATGTTCTAACCCTTTAGTGATTAAACCACCCACTAGTGCTCTGCTCCCTCAGGTATATATACTGAATCGTCTGGCAGGTTAAAGACAATTCAACTATTGTCTTCCAGTTATTGTCTGTCATAAAGAGGAAAATTGCATTTTAAAATGACTCCCATTCAAGTGGAATTTGAGCTAAATACATTCTACCAACTTTCCATCCCAAATGCAGCTCAGAATGATCACATTAGATAGCAATTCAGTCAGCCTCACTTAGAAGTTTCTAAACTCTGAGTTACAACCACAAGTAGGACCGTGCCATCTGAAGATGTGCTGACAATCACAACTGGTATTTGATGGACTGTACATGTCTTTGTTCCTATTTGGAGTCCTAGGGGGTCTTTAGACATAACAAAGATCGAGTGTCAAAAACCCTAAGCCTGTGTTTGGTTGTTGTGTGTAAGCACTATAACAATCCCAGCACCAATTAGGCCACCCGTTGAACACGCAATGTGAACACCATTGCATCATAAAGACAGTTTGTGTGTTTCAGCTGAACACGTGGCCAACAATGGGTGTTTTTAGACACACATTTCTCCTGCATGTTTGCTATTACATCCTGAAGTTTCTGTGTGTCGAAATCACTCACACAGATCTTAAACATCCAGCTCTTTGAACTTCTACGTAGAACATCTCCCAGAACTTTTGTGTGTAAAAAGTTCTCCTGGTAAACTGCTTTGCTCCAGGCAGCTGTGGTCCCTTGGTTTCCATGGCAACTTGTCACGCCTACAGCTGTGGCTACTTTAGGCTGCCAGGGCAGTGTTTGTGTGAAGAATGCATCCAGGAACTGCCTCAGGGC
>QEPC01010447.1:588033-607774 GCA_003113815.1 Sphenodon punctatus
AAATGCATCCAGGACTTACTTGTGGACTTGTAAACCCAGAAGAGTGAAACATCTGGAACTTTAAGGTGTGTTTAAAAATGCCCATTGTGTCTAATGATATCGTGTGCTGTGTTATCGGGTACAACATGGGGAATGAGGTGGCCACACTTGTGTGCTGAGATTGGGTGGCGAGCAAAACACCTATTTATTTATTTATAAAATTTGTATGCCACCTCCTCCTGCTAAAAGCATCTCGTGGCAGCTAACATTTTAAAAAACAAATAATGTAAATAAATATAATATATATATAATAAATATAAAATAAAACAAATATATAATAAAATAAATGGTATCAAAATACAATTAAAAACCTAACATTTATTTAGACATTTGTAACCTGCCCATCCTGCCACAGGCAGCTTTGGGTGGCACACAACATAAAAAATTAACATTTAAAAGAATTTTTTTAAATAGACAACAACAGGGAGGTATAAAAAAATCCCCAACCACCCACCACCCTAACCCATCTCCCCCCTCACCCCCCCAAAATCCAGGCGAAACAGCCATGTCTTAAAACAGCGTTGAAAAGAGGGGAGATCCGGGACCAAACGGGCCTCCATCGGCAGGGAGTTCCACAGCTGTAGGGTGGCCACTGAGAAGGCCCTCTCCATTGTGACCTCCAGGAGAGCATTCCATTCAAAATGGAAAAAACAGGGAGTGCATGGAATGGGGTGTGGAAGGAGAGGATGACTACATTTTAAATGGGAGCTCCCCTCGCCCAAGACATGCTTGTGTCTTCCCTGGCCTGGAGTGAGTCTGCACCAGATCCAGCTAAGGTTCTGTCAGTGTTATACCTGGTTCCCAGTTTCTTGCTGTGTCTGAGCTGTTGCTCCATATCATGAGACTACTCGACTGTGGGGAGAGAGATGCCTTGGGAAGAGCAGCAGTTCATCTTCCTAGATGCCCGAGCATCTAGGAAGGCTTTCAAAATGGCAGCAATGCCATGATGTCTGGTGCCATTTCAAGGTTGGCAGAAATAAGCCCTCGCCCCCATCTGAAATGATAATGGCAATGGGGATCCAGGGCTGTGGAAGCCATAAAAGCCTTGGGGCTCGATCCTCTGAAGTCAATGGCAAAATTCTAAGGCTGAAACTAACAGTAAAAACTTTATTCCAGAGTGTTTCCAAGGACTGGCTCCTAATACTTGCTATTAGGTACTTTGTAAAATACTTGGTAAAATAAAAACGAGTACTGATTATTTTCCAAATACTGAGTACTGAATTACCTTGTATAGGGGCAGGAAAAGCCCTGTATGTTGGTCTGAGTACTGGATCGAGTACCGAATTCTTCAGTACTTGGTAAAACCATAGTCGAATACTGAGATACTTGGTAAAAACAGAGTAATTTTGAATACTGAGTTTCAGCACTACCGAATTCCCTTTGAATTTAGCTGTGAGGATTTTTCTGTCTGTGTGCTCGACTTTGACCATGGCTACTTTCAATTATACTAATATAGTCATATTTTGATTCTTCTGCAACCATGAGGGCTAGATCCTTTCAATATTAAAGGAAGGAAAACTGAACTTTTCATGATCTTAGTCACTTGGAAGCTCTGGCCATGAAGTGGAAGTTAGAGTTCATGGTACTTATTTTATCAAGTTTTCAAAGCCCAGTCTTCTTATGGTCTCCTATGCAGTTCATACTGCACAGTCCACTCAGTACTGTTTAATTACATGTGAAGAGCTAGGAAAAAACCTCCCTTCTTTCTGCTTGCTGAGATTTGAGTGTTCATTCAGCTTTTACTCTTCTGTTCTGTCTGCCATCATTAGTAGTTCTTCATAGTCCAAGAAAACAATGGGTGAAAACAGACAGTATGCTGCCCTAGCTAGGCTTGGTTTGCCATGGCTGGGCCAGCATGCTGCTGATACATTTGCCCCAGCTGATCCAGCAAGCTGCTGCTGCTGCCCAGTATGAACTGGGCCCACAGTCTGTGCCCAGGTCTGGCCTGGCTGGGGCAGAGCAGGTGATCCAGCTCTTACCAGCATTCGGGAGGTTGTCATAGTGGTAAGTCATGGCAGAGGGGCAGGGTGATGTTGGGAACGTGACTGACTGGCTGCACGTTGCTCCCCGGCTGAGGGAGACCACAGGGATGTTTGTTCCCATGATCAGAGTGTGCTCATCCAGGGGATGCCCTTCCCTCCCCAGAATGGAATGGACATCACATGGTAACATCTGTTAACACCCTATGTTTCATCTCATCGATAGAGTACTCAGTGGTGGATTCTCTGAGAGCTAGTAAGTCACCTTTTTGCATAGACCCAAGAGTCGCATATTGTACAGGTACAGTGGCCTGTGAAGTCTTTTCCTGATTTCACATCTGTCATTGGAGATGTTGTCTTCAGCATCCCTATTAATTCCCGATTATCTATTAAAGCTAGTTCTTCTATTCTGGATCCTTTGTCACCTTATCTTATAATCAACGGCTTGTTCCCAACTTGTAGTGTAAATCAAAAGTCATCAGTCCAAATGTGTAGTGGAGTAGATAGGTACATCAGGGTTCCTAGTTGGAGACTGAGAACGTGACAAAGATCAGAAGCAGAGGATGGTTCCAAGGAGAGCACATGGCAGGTAAAACTAGAAAGAGGAGAACAGGTTCTAATTGAGTCCCTAGGCAGGAGTATACAAAGAGGTCCCAACGTAGAAGCCTTCTGGTTGCTTGGACAGCATCCTGTTTCCTGTCATGCTGTTTCATGTTCAGTGAATAGGAGGCAGGAGCATGTCACCAAGACATAAAGGGGCAGGTCTCTTGAGTCGCATCATAGATATGAGCAGCTTTACTGATAATGCTGCAGTTAAAGTGAAAGTTCCAGATCCTGCAAGGCCCGACTTGGAGCTCAGAAGGGTTACAGCCTTGTATAGATGAACAGATAAAGGGGGAACAGAGGAAGATCTGCAGCCCTACAGTATGCTGAGAGTGACTGCCTGCTGTCTTCACTGTCCCCTTCAGAAAAACCATACGAGGTAAGGACAGATGGATCCCTTGCATTCCCCAAAGAGGTTGACTACAGCCATCACACTTTGAGCCAGTAGGAAAGGCAGTCAAAATGAGCAGCTGTTTCATGAGGAATCCATGCGGGGGGCTGCTATCACAAGTCCCTCCAGTCTATTTCACAGGTTGACCAAGGAGTCATCCACACAGAGCAGGACTCCTGAACTCTTTCTGTGCAACAGAATCAGGCTCAGGGCTGGAGGACTGTGCTCAGCCTGGCTGCTGAACAACTCTGCCCCCATTCGCTGTTTGGTGACGGGACTGAGGGCACTCCTTTGGAGCTGATCCTTGGACCTTGCCTTGCAGTGGGGTTGCATAAGATGGGAGGCAACACCATGGCCCCACAATAGCCCGGGTGAGGTAACTGTAGCCCGTGATGCATTACTGGTCTTCTCCAACTGATGCATCACATAAAAGCCCACGGGGTAAAGCCATGTCTTGTGTGGCTTTATCCCTTGTTGTATTGAAACTGTACTAGTTCTACTATGAGGACACACTCCAAACCCCAAAATGAGATTTGCATATCACCTGGAAATCTCTTTAATACTTTTCTAATCACCATTAATTCTTTCGACTATTTATTGAGTGTGCTGAAAGTGAAATGCCTGTGGGATAAGGGGTGGAAAATAAAGCAAAAAGGAAATGTTGACAATTTTTTTTAAAAAAGGTTAATCATATTGCTCACAGAATAGGGCATAAATGCATGCATTAATAAAATATAGTCTATGCATGAATATACTGAAGGTGTTTTGCAAGTCTTATGTGGCTATTTATTCTTGATTTGAATAAGGGAAATATGGTTTATGATAGCAGACATAGCAGGAAAAAATGTTAAGCAGTTTTCCTAGATGCACAACGGCCTCTCTAATGTTTTGCTGAGGGAATGGATCTGTTTCATTAAAAGTTCTTCTCCTATCTTTTTTCAGTGTAAGATATTAAAATTCTTATACCTAATATATCTGGTGAATTTTATTAATGCAGTAGGCTGTGCTAGTTTAACATTGCACATTATCTCAAACTCTTTAATTCTGTACTGTTTGTTCTTCATTCTGGAAAGTTTCAGTAGGTTCAAAACAAATGAAAGAATGGTCACTCTGTCCACAACGAATCATCAGGATATATGATACGTTAGGCCAGTGCTTAATTTGTTTAAAAAAAAAAAAAGTAAAAAAAAAAAAGAAAGAAAGGAAGAATTGTCAGGGCCTAAGCCTGTTCCAAAAGCCATGCCCACTGCGTCCACAAGGCACATTTTTCTGACACAGAGTTTGGAAATGAATCCTTTTCTCTGGCTAGCAGCCCAACCTCTGGACTAACCTGCCTCTCTCCAGTTAAAACAGGTGTTCTTGCTATCTAATCTATATGTTGATCAGCACAGGGGGCAGGGCAGGAAGTTCATCAATGAAAGCCAAATAAACCATCCAGTTTTTTCCTCCTGGCTTTTATTTCTAACCCCCAAATGGGAAATATTGACCTTTTCCTGGTCTGTCACATTTTGGGGAGCCCGCGCCTACTAAAAACATTTCCTGAGGTTAAGCCATGCCTTGAATTTAATTGCTGGGGTTGAATCCTGGCAAGCCACTCCCCCCACAATTATGCCTAACATTAGGCCTTACATTCTCCTGCTTCATGATTGGTTAAAAAAGAAAAATGGAAGGAAAAATGTCAGCCTCATTAATCTATTCTTGGGTTGTTAAATGAGGAATAAGAGAAATCCTGTGCAGTTTCTGCACAATGCTGAAATTTCAGTCCTTTTTTAATGGTATAACCATTCTTATTTAAGCATTAATTCCATTAACCAATTCATTTTATTTAAGTATACACTCATTTGTGAAGAAGATTGAAAATCCATGTCTATTTTTGGCACATAAAGACTTCTGATTTGGCATTATTAAACGTTGATGTAGTTTTTTCTAGCACGTGCCAGCATCAAACATGAGGACTTAAAACTGCAGAAGAAGCAGAAATCATCTCTTTGAGCTGAGATATAAAATCTAGCATTAGGAGACTGGTGCAGAGCTCCACAGTTTACGAGTTGCAGTTTGTAGCAACTCTAATTGAAACAATGCATAACGCATAGACTAAGGCCGTTTTCAGACGAGCGCGGCGGCGCCCGCGCTTGTTTTCAAAAAAGCCGGCAGCCTGTTCCATACGAGACGCTGCCGCCGAATACGTGCATGCGCGGCTGACGCGCATCCATTTCCGGCCGCGTATGACCAGCCTCGATCGCCGACCCGGTCAGTTCGCGCCCGGAAATGGATGCGCGTCGGCCGCGCATGCGCGTATTCAGCGGCAGCGTCTCGTGTAGAACGGGCTGCCGGCTTTTTAAAGAAACAAGCGCGGGTGCCGCCGCGCTCGTCTGAAAACGGCCTTAGGCTGTAGTCCCATAAGATTATTCTGCCTCGACTCTTTGTTGCAGGATTTTGCATTTCTGCATTTTAATTGTTCCCAAATTCCCTGCCCTGCTTCAAATGTTACCGTCCGTCTATACTGCAATACCTTATTGTGCTGATTTTTTTTTTTTTTTTGGTTGACAATAATGCATTGACAGATTGACCCAACCAGACAGGTAATAGGGATTCATTCCCTTAGGGGGAAGTCACCACTACCCCCTCCTGAAGCAATTAAGGTGGATTCTCAAGTGAATTAATCCCATCACATGTTATGAGACAGTTAAGTTCCCTTTTAACGTCTTAACATCAAAATTCATTACACCAGGGCTAGACTTAGGGGCAAGCCCAAGAGGCATGGGTTGCAGATTCTGAAAGGCAGTGGGGATCGGGGGAGAGAGGACTGATTCTCCTGGGGTCAGCACTGCAGCTAGGTGAGGTGCCACCACATCCCCCCCGCCACAGCTGTACCACCTTGACCTGCATGTTGCCCACAGCTGGGGGGGAGAAGCCCACCCCACCCAGAGAATCCCACCCCAGGGGCCCAATCCCCCAGCAAAACCACTCCACAGTGGTGGCGGTACTCTGTAGCCATCACCCCCATTGTGCACACGCACAATAGAGTCATTTGCTGCTATGCACTATTGCAGGTGTGTGCTTTGCTGCAGCCCTCGTTTCTCTCTGAGGCATGCTGGGAAATGTAGTCCAGCAGCTCCAGAGAGCAAAGATAGCAGTGACTGTGTGTGCATATGCAATAGCGCATAGCAGCAAACGGTGCTATGCACGTGCGTGCGATGGTGCCACGAGAATCAGGTGCCAGTGGATGCAAAGCCTCAGCCAGGCAGCCTCGTAAACTTGGGATAGACAGCCAGGGGTGTGTGGGTTATTTATTTATTTATTTTTTATTTATTTAGTGCATTTTTACCCTGCCCCTCCTAAAACAGCTCGGGGCGGCTTACAATCGAAAGTAAAATACAAATATACAAATATATAAAACACTTATAAAAGTTCCAACCACTAACCAGGACTAGGGAACAACAAGAGAATAAAACAATAAATAAGGATGAATGGGGGAAAAAACCCTCCCCAAAGGTCTGGGCGAACAGCCAGGTTTTACAATTTTGCCAGAATGTTAAAAGACTTGGGGCCAGGCGACATTCTTCCAAGAGGGAGTTCAAAAGGCGCGGCGCGGCCACCGAGAATGCCCTCCATTGTGGCCCCCCGCTTAACATGGGGGACCTCCAAGAAGGCACCCCCGGCAGACCAAAGGAGCCGCTCTGGGGCACAGAGGGTGAGGTGGTCCCTGAGGTATGAGGGGCCCAGATCATGAAGGGCCTTATAGATCAACACCAAAACCTTGAACTGGGCTCGGCACGCTATTGGCAACCAGTGCAGAGTCCGGAGCACTGGTGTTATATGCTCCCGAAGGCCCGTCCCCGAAAGGAGCCGGGTTGCTGCATTCTGTACTAGCTGCAGCCGCCGAACCAGGAACAAGGGCAGACTCACGTATAGTGCATTGCAGTAGTCCAGCCTCGAGGTGACGAAGGCATGGATGAGGGAGGCCAGGTCCAGGCTGGAGACTTACGGGCACAGCCTCCGCAACAGACACAGCTGGCGAAAAGCAGCCTTCACAACTGCCCTCCACCTGCTGCTCCAGGCGGAGATCCACATCCAATACCACCCCCAGACTCCGAACTTGCTGAGCTATAGGAGGGCGAACCCCCTCAATCAGGGGGGCCAATACCTCCCTCACTCTCCCCACCAACATCACCTCCATCTTATTGGGGTTGAGCTTCAGTCTGCTCTGCCACATCCATTCTGCCACGGCCTCCAGACACTGGGATAGCACCGAGACAGCAGGGTCTGGGTCAGTTGAAAAAGAGAGGTACAGCTGAATATCGTCATCATATTGGTGACACCGCACCCCGAACCCTCTCACGACCTCCCACAAGGGCTGCATATATACATTGAATAACAATGGGGACAGAATGGAACACTGCAGGATAAAGCACGGGGGCAAGATTTCTCAAGCCCCAACACCACCTGTTGTCTTCTCCCTGAGAGGAATGACCAGAACCATTCAAGAACAGTCCCGTCCAGACCCCCCAGGTCACGCAGTCATCTCAACAGCAGCCCATGGTTCACAGTGTCAAAAGCGGCCAAGAGATCTAGCAGAATGAGAAATGTTGAATATCCTGCATCCATCACCTGGCGGAGATCGTCGACCAAGGCCACCAATGTTGTCTCGGTGCCATAGCCAGGGCGGAACCTAGATTGAAATGGGTCCAAGAAATCGATGACATCTAGATGCGCCTGGAGCTGAATCGCCACTGCCTGCTCAATAACCTTCCCTAAAAAGGGAAGGTTAGAGACAGGTCGGTAGTTGGTGAGCGCATCCACGTCCAAAGATGGTTTCTTCAGCAGGGGGTGCACCACAGCCTCCTTGAGGCTAGATGACAACCTCCCCTGCTGCAACAATGCGCTAACCACCCTCGCCAGCACCCTCCCCAACATCTTCCTGAAGGCTTTCACCAATACGGATGGGCATGGATCAAGTTCACAACAGGTGGCTCCCACAGACCCCAAAACGTCCACCGCATCAGCTGGCATCACTTCCTGAAACTCCCCACACACACACAAAGATGGACCAGACAAGACCTCCATCACCTCGCGGTCTCCACCTACTGCCCCCAATCCAGTGTCAAAGTCGTTCTGAATCCGAGCGAACTTGTCTGCGAAGTAGGTGACAAACTCCTCACAGGGGGCCAGGGACAAGTCCCCATCCAGGCAAAGGGAGACCGAACTGACCAGCCCCCACACCACCCAAAACAGCTCCGCCGGGTGTGATTTCACAGACGCTATGAGTACAGCAAGGAACTCCTTCCTTGCTGTACTCACAGCCTCAACATAGGACTGCAAATGGGCCCTATGGAGAAATCGGTTCAAGTCAGATCGAGTCCAACACCAGCATCGCTGCAGCCTCCTGCCTACACATTTCATACACTGCAGTCCCTCAGTAAACCAAGGGGCCCTGCGGTGACAAGACCTAGGCAGATGGCATCTCGGAGCCACCCTGTCAATGGCCTCCTCCAGCAAGCTGTTCCAATGCTGGACCAGCTCGTCGACAGAATGACTGTCCAGGTCCAAGGTTAACTCCTTCAGGACCCCTTGGAACCGCTGAGGTTCCATCAGCCTCTGAGGGTGGACCATCATAACTGGCCCATTCCCCTTCTGGAGCGGGTATGCTGAGAGACTGGCCTGAAGGAGATAATGGTCCGTCCATGACACGGGCACAACCCTAACCTCCCCCACTACCAGAACCCCCTCCTTAAGGCCAGAACTAAAAGTCAGGTCGAGGGTGTGCCCCCCCCACATGGGTTGGGCAGGTAACCTCCTGGGGCAAATCCATGGTTGCCATGGCGGCCATGAATTCTCACTCCGCTCCTACAAGGCCGGCATCGGCGTGGATGTTAAAGTCCCCCAGTGGTCCCAAAACTTCTTGAACCTACAGCTGACTGTAAAACCTCCATGTGCTCACCTGAGATGGCAACGGCTCAGTGCATATTAATTGTGAGCTGGTAATGGCTGTACAAGGCAAAAGTCTTAAATAGTTATCCCCCCAGGGGAGGAGCCAGAGAGAATGACCATACTCCACCACATACAGTTTGGCTAAGCTTTTTTGCAAGTATGGTCTGCTCCTTGGACAAGTTGTGGGCCACTTACCATGTCTTCATGGACCTCATGTTTGGGTTTTACTGCAGTTGGAAGCCACTCAGTAGTACACTTCACTTACATCAGTGTCACCACTAACATCAGTAAAATCTCAGAGATTTAAGAAAATATAAGAAGGTACACCTGAAAAGGATTTAGAGTTCACTGGAAGAATTTTCAGAAGTTATTGCAGTTTGCTTTATTGGTACAGCCTGCTTTACCTTAGTACAATTGGTTTATGAGTTAGAAGTCTTAATGGAGCCTCACCTACTTCTTGATGCTCTAGTACTAGGAAAACAATAGCTTTATCTAACAGTTATCTTTTTCTTGCACCTTTCCAGCCTTTTTTTTTTGTTTAGAAACATATCTCTGCTACAACTAGCTATGAGTTGAAGGATTAAACCTTAAGAACAGTCCAGATACCTCAGTTAGTGCAGAATACGGCACTCTGCTTGTTAAACAGTACCTCCTATTGGGAACATATATCATGGTTGTTACTTAACTAGACCGACTTCCAGCTCAGTTCCAAATGCAATTCAAAGTGAAGATATTTATTTTGCTTTATGGCAATGAATTGATAATGAAACGTGACGACTATGTTGGGGGAGGTTGTTTTAGCTATGATAAAATAAAATTTGTAAAACGTAGGTTGTAGACAGGTAAATTGTACATGATTTTTGTCTTGTTTTGTATGTCATGGCTAAGGCTGGTACAATAACATATTGATTGGTATTTCTTCTGAAGTGGTAAAACTGTCCTCTCATCTAGTGGGCTATTATAGTTATCATTTGATGAGGTTCTCGTGCTAGATTTGGAGTGTAATATTGCTGTTTCGGGAATACCATTGTTGCATTCAGCCATCTTAGTAGTTCCTATTTATTTTTAACTTTGGCTATTTGTTTGTTCATTCTGTGACAGTAGCTGTTAAGTTGATGTATCAGTAGGTCAGTCAGGTAAAACACAAAAAGTAAGGATTTAAATGAAAGAGGAATAAATAAAATTATTGATTCCATTTCTGCCTCTTGTCTGCTTCCATTTCTTCTCTTGACTCCTCACTCTGCCCCTATATTTCACCTATCACTGCTTCTTGTTTTGCAAAGGACACAGATCATCATGCTTTCTCCCCCCCCCCAAAAAAAAACCAAAACTGGCCTCCCCTGCACTTCAATATTTATTTATATGGATTACAGTAGTAGTTTATCTTTTGGAACATTATATTAAGTGCTCTAAAGTCCTTTAAAGGAAAACCACTTTCCCACAGAGGGAGGGAAAAGGCTAGGGAAAGATGGAAGTAACTGATGCGGTAGCAAAAAATTAATTTCCTCTATTTCAGATACCCTGGTTTCATATTTGTCCCTCATTTTTCCCTTTACCATTTATACCACCTTCTAAAAATAAAATAGCAATATCATATACGTTTTTATGAAGCCACTAATGAGAGATAATGAAGCAATTCCTCTATTTTGGGCTAATTCCCATCTAGTGCACATGTTTAAATTAAATTAGTTGCAATCTCTCTTTCTAAGGTTTAGTGCTGGTGATCAGATGGGTATTATTCAGATTAATATTAAGCTCCCACGAGTCTGAAAACCAAAATCGCCTCTTAATTTCTTGACTTCTTCACTACTGAGAATACACATAATTTAGTAAATCTCACCATAGCTATATAGAATTAGATTTTTGATAGCTCAAAGCTAGAGTTGAAATGAGTGCTCAGCAAAACAGGTCTAACCACTGAAATTGTGGTTTCCAATCTGACCCCATAACATTGGTACTTGACAGGCTTCCAAATGTACTTAAATACCATTTTTTGTCCTGATTTTTCTAACTTCTAGTATTGATTTTCTGACTTCTGATACCCACTTTTCAACTCCCCCCCCCCCCAATTTTCTTTACTAATTTACCAATCAGTAAGTCGGTAACTCTGTTATGGCAATTCCTGGTATTTTGGGGGTAATCGGGTGCTCATTCATCATTTTGGTAGCCCACTATGCACACAATGCAGTACTCAGAATTGCTGGTATTACCAGTGGATAACCATTTGTTGATTTTTGTTTTGCCAAAATTACAAAATCTTTCATAGTGCAGAATTCCCACAACTTCATGAAATTGGCATGGAAGCAAAATTCCTCTTTTTTCCTTCTTTTTCTTGCAATACATAATTTTTGCTCATTTCTAAACAGTAGCCAATATACTCTCAAAAGAGCTGGACAGAGTGCCAGGTCTTTTTCCTGGATTTGTTATCCCTGACAGCAGAGTCAATATTGATGACAGTATTAAACAGAATTTGGCAGTGATTTGCAAAATCTGAAAAATGTAAAATAGCCAGCCACTCAGTGAAAGGATGCATATATCTTGCAGAAGAAAACTAATCTACATAAACAAAAATGGATAGTAGCTGTCAAGCCCCATCCCCAGCAACGGGAGATAGGGGCGGGCAAGAAGGGGATTCCCCAGAGGCCCCCACCTGGAGTAGCAGGGCGATCCCCGCGACCATCAAGGTTGCGGCGGGCACAAGCCCCGCCGGACAAAAGAGAGCCCCTGTCAGGAGGCGTAGCCCCGCCCTTGTTTCCCTCCACGCGACAGGAAGAAGCCTCCCCGCAGCAGCGGGAGAAGGCACTGAGTGACAGCCCCGCCCCCCTCAGACGCAGCGCATGCATAGCGGCGCGGTGGGTGGAGTAAGGGGCGGGGCTTCCGGGCGGGGACTAGCTGGGAGCTTAAAAACGCCGGTGGGGTAGCCATTCCCCGCCGGTAATCGCGAGAGAAGCTGGCCCCTGATTCTTGTCTACTATTCTAAGCTAAGTGTATTTGATTCTATTGACTACCGTGAGTGTTCCTGTGAGAGTCCCTTTCCTATTGTTCTGCTTCCCCCTTGCTTCAGTGTTGCTGTGTGTGCGTTGTGTGCTCCTCATTTCCTGCTGCCCTTCCTCCTCCCCTACCCTAGGAATAGACCTGCCTCCACGTGTGCTCCCTTCCTGGACCGTGCAAGCCCCCCTGTCCCTTTCACCTCCCCCGAAACCCCCACACTCTCCTTCCCATCCCTCTTCCCCCCTTTCCCGTTGTTGCACCCCTCCCCTGGTACCGCCTCCCTTGCACCTGGATCACTCTCCCTTCCATGAGTCCTGCACCTGGGTTGGGAGCCCCCGGTCTCGTTCAGCGTATCTGTGTGCAAGGCTGACTCTCCCTCCCTCTTCCTCTACTCTGGTTGGCAATACCTCTCTCCCCCCCTATGATGAACGGGCTACCTCGTAGACTTCGAGGAAAGCCCACCTTCTAACCTGAGGGGACTACCGGGAGCCTATCGTACCTCTGGGAGAGAGATTGCCGGACCCCACTGTTCCCCGGCTCGGGGGTCGTTTCCCCCTTGGTATTCCCCCCCGTTCCCCCCTTTTCCCTTCCGTGCCCCCTACGGGCCTTTATCCCCCTCCTACCCTTACAGAAGCTGTATGAGAGATCCATTGTTTTCACTGGCTGAATGGGTGGAAATAAAACCAGAGGTACCCATCAGGAGAACAACCAGTGAAAAATGGGTCAAAGAAGAAGTGCTATCTTAATTTCACAACCCTACTAAATTTGCATGGAATATTTTCCGTTCTATGTTACAGCCTTGAAAGGAGGATTACATATTGGCAGTGAGAACATGGCTGATAGTAAGGTCCTTTCTGAGAAACACTTTAGAACATACAGAAGGATGGTTCTTCTTCAACCATCATATAGAAGGATGATTCTTCAAGTATCATCAAGTATTGTACTTGATAAAAATGAAAGAATATCAAACATGAAAGAGCCATTACATTTTTGGCTCATTCTTCTAATTCAGTTTTAATGACTCTTTCCTCATAGGGCCAATACAAAGCTGTTAGATCAAATGACTAGTGTCCTAGCATCAGGGGCATAGCTAGGGTGGAATGAGCCCCAGACAAGAAGTCAAGATGGGGCCCCTTCTTTGTGTTCCACTGGCGGGCCTAGGGGTGTTGCCCGGCTTGGTAGGCCTGGGGGCACTGCTATCAAACACACATGAAACCCAAAATGTCATTTTTATATATATATATATATATATATATATATATGCGCACCTATTATGCGCATTATGTCATGAAATATATATATTTGAAATATGTCATATATTTCATGACATAATGCGCATAATAGGCTGGCTGCATTTTGGGTTTCATGTGTGTTTGATAGCAGCGCCCCCAGGCCTACCAACCTGGGTGGCACCCCTAGGCCCGCCAGCGGGACACAAAGAAGGGGGCCCATCTTGACTTCTTGTCTGGGGCTCATTCCACCATAGCTATGCCCCTGATGCTGGGACACTAGTAATTTGATCTAACAGCTTTGTATTGGCCCTATGAGGAAAGAGCCATTAAAACTGAATTAGAAGAATGAGCCAAAAATGTAATCTATCTCTCTATCTCTATCTCTGTATAAATGAACTAGTTATGGGGTGGGGGTTTAAAGACAGTATTCCCATTAGCAATAACTTTGTTAAGAAGAGTTAGTGAAATAGCAGCCATAATAATGTCAGAACCATATTTGCAGATTTTCCAAGATAGAATAGATATTGCTTTACATCCTAAATTCCTACTTAAGATAGTATAAATAAGACAGCTGTGAGAATCGTCCCTTTATACATGGGCCTCTCCCACCCATGAACACACAGATTTTTCCATGGGTGGTGGAGCCCTGTGTGAACAGTGCGGTGCCTGCAGTGAGTAGGGGTGCATGCACCCACCTAACACGCATTCCCACTCACACCCCAACTCGGCCTTACACATGGAGCAACTGGGGAAAACGGCAGTTGCTCCATTGGTGCGGATGAGTGGGGGGCGTGTGGGGATGCATGTGTGGCCATGTGCGCACCCTGCCTATGCATCAGCATGCCCACGGACGCCCCACCCGGTCGAGCCGTGTAAAAAGAGCCTGTGAGGAGCCACTCGAAGAACAGAAGTTTGCTGTCTTGTAAACAAGTTTCTTCGAGATGTCTCCTAACATTGGGTGATTTCAGACATTACGGGAACACGGTGAATACCCACCTGTGGTCACCGTGTCCCGTACGTCTGTTCGCGGCGCGCCAGATGTTGGCCACGGTCAATCCCCACATGGGGTTCGTTTGAACCACACTTCCCGGGCTAGCCGGGGGAAGGTCCCGGGAAGCGTGGTCAGACAGACCCCGGGCCGTGGCCAAGGAAAAGTAACGTGTGGCACGATCGGCCGGACACAGCGGCCGCATTGGCCCCGCTGCCCGCCCGTCTCCTTGGAGGGCGGGCGGCGGGGTGCGTGGAGGGGGCGGGGCTGTGCGGCCACACATTGCACCGCGCGGCCCCAGCCCCTCCCACTTTCCCCGCCAGGATCCCCCCGGCACGTCTGTTGTGCCGTTACGGGGTGACCCCGGCGGGGAACGAAGCCGTTGGTGCCGGTATGGGGCCAACAGCTGCTGTAATGTCTGAAAATACCCATACTCACAACACCCACCCTTTAAGTCCCGCATGGAATTTTCTTATATTCCTAGAAAGGGTTGGAAGGAACTGTCATTCTGAGGGGCAGAGAGCTTTTTATACTAGAGGAGTTCGAGACCATCATGTGGTCTATTATTTGGATAGGGTGAGTATGCACAACCCAGTTGTGAGAATGCTAGGACCCATCTTGAAGAACCTTCTGTACAAGGCAATAGCCTTCTGATCACTCACATGGGGAGGAGTTTGTTTACAAACAGCTTTATTTATTTATTTATTTATTTATTTTAAGAATGTTATACCCCAGTCCGATTGATGTCCCAGTGTCCCTGCTACTGCTGCAGAGCTACTAACAGACAGAGGCAGGTGAGGGATGGGGACTCCTCCATGATGTGGGGGTTGCCTGCACCCAGGCCTCCTCCAGTCCAACCCAGGCATGGGGCTGCCCCCGTGGCGGGGCCAGGCAGTGGCCCTTGGGACCTTGAGGCCCCCGGCTTTATGCCAGGTTCACTCAAAGGACGCTATGCCCCCGCCTTAGCAGGTTTAGTCTCCTATTGAAATAAGACAAGAGGTGAAGTAGGAAAAATAATTCCTTTTATTGCATCAACATCTGGTGACAGTATGCAAAATTTCAAGCTACACTGAGCTCTTTTTTGAGGCTGGTATCATCTTAACTACTTTCATTAGGTTACAATTAGTAAATTGGTAAATGTCTTCAAATGTCTGTGGGGTTCATTTGTGACATTTGTACACTTTACCGTATGGTGAATCCATGGTTATTCAGGGTTCGTTGGGTTTTTGCATGAGGTTTTTAAGGGGATTTTTATAGCTTTTTACTAAGGCTGAATGGAGAGAGAATTTTTCTCACGAGAAAAAGAAGAGTTTGTGAACTCTTCCTTTCTTGGAACTGTCTGTCTTCTTGGATCCCAATCCTCACTCTACTCCCACCTGGACCCTGGATGTCTACCTATGTCCTAAACTGTGAACAGATTAGCCACAATTATCTGTTTGTTTCCCACCTCTCCTTATTCTCCCAGCAGCAGTTCCATCCATCAGTTGAGACCCAGAGCCAAGAAGAGAGAGAAATTTTGTTGTTGCTCCTGAAACTCAGCAGCTCGATCCTGTCAGCCTCTCGTACTGTGGCAGCATCCTTAAATGACAATAAAAAAGCAGTATGGAAACCATGTACCTGCAAACATTCATTGCCAAATCAGGAACTACAGCATGCTTTGACTTTAACTGCTGTCAAGTATTTAAACTGCCCTTCTTCCTATATTTATTCAGAACTCATTTTCAGTGAGCAGCTGGGAATATCTTTACTAGGTGGTCTGAATACGAAGAACATTTTTAGTGTGAAAGGGGGAGAGTTTTTTCATCTCTAAAATTCTGTTGCAGATATGGCTGCTGCTGAAGATGCTGATTTATGGCAAAGACATTGATTATTTACTGTGTTATTGTGAAATAACACTGTAGTGTTGCTATGATTTACTATATAGTTTATGCAAAATACCAGGTGTTTTTTTACAGTAGCTCGGTAAATAATGCCACTCTCTACTGTAGCTTCTGACATTGACAATGACTTATGATGTCAGTTGAAGATGAGAGGCTACAGAGGTAAAGGAGTCTTGGAGTCATGAATCTTCCCATGGCTTCCAGGCACTGCATTAAAGTCTTGACATCCCTGGTGGAGAGATGTCTGAGTAGGCAGCTGGGCATGGCACCAAGTGTTACTTGTATTAAAAGTGTTTCACTTTGTGTGAGGTGATGGTGTTACTCCTAATTTAATAGCAATGATAAAATACCATATATTCTAAAGCATTGAGTTTGTTTTTATGAATGTGTTTGAAGCCCCTTGAAGCAATCTTCCAACCAATAGATTCCAAGCATGCAAATGAACTAGGAGTGGAAGAAAGGTGATTAGTTCAGCTTGATACCACGAGGAACACAGCTAATGGTGTCCTGGGAAGGGCGTCTGAGGTGAGCACAAAGATAGAGGATAGCAGAGGCCTGATGGGAAAAGACCTTGCTGAGAGCAAATTAGATAGGAGAGTTAGTCCTAAGTGGAGAAAGAGATACACTCTGCCTATCAAGCATAGCAAGGTTAGGACAAGAGGAGGCTTATACCACCATTTCACACAGGGCCTCTGGATCCAGCACTGACAGCAGGGAGCAGAGAGAGAGAGAGGAGGAAGTGATCAAGAAGTGGCACTGGTCTCTCTCTTCCCTGGGTGTTTTAAAACAAGATAGTACCATGCATGGCCACCCATCACCCATGCAAGCAGCCACTAGTTTGAAGGTGGCATGGGTGGAGGCACGCTCCCTTGACCCACGTAGCACCCACTCATGGCACACCAGAGGAAAAGCCAGATAGTGCCATGCAGGGGAAAGCAGAATGGTGTGTGGGGACAGGTGCCAATGAATCCCTGGCCTGTTTTAACAGGAGCACCCACCCACAACAGCGGACAGGTCTGCGGTTCTGCTGCCTACCCATTCCACCTCCAGCCCTCCCAGGAGCTCTTCAAAGGATAATGACTAGGGATGGGCGAACAGAAAGGAGTTCGGAAATTTGGTTCGGTTCGGTTCGGTTTGAAATTCGAGTTCAGTTCAGAAGTTCGGTTCGGTCGACCGAACAGACCAAGTTCGGTCAAATTCCAAACTTCCAACCCAAGTTCGGCCATTCAAAACCAGGTTTTTTTGGTGTGTGTTGTCACTAGGGATGGGCAAACAGAACGGAGTTTGGAAATTCGGTTCAGTTCAGTTTTAAATTTGAGTTCAGTTCGGAAGTTCGATTCGATGGACCAAACAGATCAAGTTCGGTCCAAACTCTGAACTTTCGAACCACAACTTTTATGAGTTGTTTTGGGGCTGGTCCATGGGGTGGGCATGTGTGGAGGCTGCCTACATGACCGTGGATCAGGAAGCCGCATGCTAGAAACCACCCCCACTGTTAGTATATGCAACATCCACAAGTTAAAAATCACTGGGTATTTTTACACACATTTCTCCTGCATGTTTGCTGTTACATAATTTCCTGAACTTTCTGTGTGTCTAAATCACTCACCCAAATCTTAAATATCTGGTTATTTGAACTTCTGCATAGAACTTCTCCCAGAACAATGGCGTAGCTACCGTGGCACGGGGGGGCACATTTGCACCCAGGCCCTGCCCTGGGGGGGTACACCATAGGCAGGGCTGGCCCCCTCACCTGCGGTGGTGGCAGCAGGTGGGATGAGGGAGGCAGGAGGGCGGACAAGCTGGTGGCAGCATATCTGCACCAGCTCTTTTCCCAGCCACCTCCTCCATCTCCCTTGCCCTTTCTGCTGATGAGAATACAGTCTAAGTTCTTCTGCTGCCTCCCCTCCCTGGCTCCAGTCCCTATCCCTCACCTGCCTCTGCCTCCTAGTAGCTGCAGCAGCATCAGCAACAGTGGGACACAGATCTGGGAGATAAAACTGTTTGTTTACAAACAACTCCTGCCCATGTGCTGGTCAGAAGGTTGCTACCTTGTAAAGAAGGTTCTTCAAGATGGCTCCTAACATTCTCACAACTGGGTTGTGCACACTCACCATATTCAAATAATAGACCACATGATGGTCTCTAGCTCCTCTAGTATAAAAAGCACTCTCCCCCTCAGAATGACATTTCCTTCCAACCCTTTCTAGAAATATAAGAAAAAAATTCCATGCGGGCTGAAAGGGTGGGTGTTGTGAGAATGTTAGGACCCATCTCAAAGAACCTTGTTTAAAAGGTAGCAACCTTCTGTTCTTCTTCAAGTGGCCCCTCACATGCTATTTTTACATGACTCCGCCAGGTGGGGGAGGTCCATGGGCATGCCAGTGCATGGACAGGGCATGCACACGGCTGCACATGCATTCCCACTCACTTCCCACTCATCCACACCCACAGAGTAACCGCCATTTCCCCCGGTTGCTCTGTGCATGGGGATGAGGGGTGGTGAGTGGGGATGCGTGTTAGGCAAGCGCACACGTACATGCACCACATTGTTCACACAGGGCTCCCCCACCCATGAACACACAGAAATCTGTGTGTTCATGGGTGGGAGAGGCCCGTGTAAAAAGGGCCACATTCTCACAACTGTCTTACCTATCCTATCTTAGGTAGGAATTTAGGGTGTAAAGCAATATATATTCTATCTTGGAAAATAAATCTGCAAATACGGTTCTGAGATTATTATGGCTGTTATTTCACTAACTTTTCTTAATGAAATGGTTATGGGTGGGGGCAGCATGAACTGATTATGGGTGCACAACTGAACTGATGAATCAGTGTGAATTGATTATATGGGGGTAGGGGTGCAAATGAACTGGTTATTGGGTGGGGGCCGCATGAACTGATTATGGGGCACAACTGAACTGGTTATATAGATATAGATATATTAGTGGCTCCATTAGTTAAGGTGGAGCTAACGTTCTCTATTGAGAGTTCCATTGACTTCAATGGAGTTTTCTGGGGCAAATTCCTCTGATTTGCAACCCTGAAGTTGATGGGGTTTTCTCTGTGAGCATACACTTATAGTCACAGATGGCTGCATAGGCCAGATATTGAGTATGATAAGTATGTGCTTTGGTCCAATATTTCATGTTAGATGAGGTGTCAAGATGTCCCTGGCATTTAAAAAGCACTTGAGCTTGCTGAGGGAGCAGGAGGGAAGATGAGCTGGATGAGGTGGCAGGTCTGTGGGCTCTGTGAGGGGTGGGGGCTGAGGGAACAGGAAGAGGGATCACGAGGGGGCTCTGGGGGGAGGGGGCTGGGCGAGCAGGAAGAGGACTCAGTGTGGCGTGTGTGTACAGCTTTAAGAGAGCTGGCAATAACCAGCTCCTCCTTCCCTCCAGAACTAGGTGGGTGGAGTTTCCAGTTCAGTTGGTGTTTGAGAGCTGCAGGGTGTGGTCTTCATTTTGTGTTATGCAGGAGTTCTCTCTTACTAGGATCCTGTACTAGGCAATAGCAATAAACATGCTTCTTGCTCCTTCCACCATGTCTTGTGTTTGCTGACTGGAGAACAGAATAGAGGGGCTCCCCAGAATTGTGAGTAGCCCTATATCAGGGTCCACAGCTCCCCCAGGGATGCTACACAGGGGGGGAGGGGGCTGGGAGAGCAGGAGGGGGGCTGGGGGATCAGGAGGGGGCTCTGGAAGGAA
>QEPC01010447.1:625583-651434 GCA_003113815.1 Sphenodon punctatus
GCCTCGCCTCTCAGTCTGTTTTTATTTAAACAAAAATCCAGGCTGGGCAGGGTGGGTAGGGGGTGTCCCCCCTTCCACCCGTGCAGCCTGGACTCGGGGAGGTTTTTTTTTCCCCTTAACTTGGGGCTTTAAGTTTTACATTGCAGCCATTTTTAAATGGCTGCAATGTAAAAAATCCGGTACCCGGAATCCGGTACCCCAGACCGGATTACCGGGTCGAATCCGATAATGCCGGTATTCCCGGTACCGGCATTATCGGATACCGGATTTTACCGGTTTCCCGCCCCTACTGTAGAGTGGGGACTCCTCTCCCAGTATTGCACTGTTAATCCGGGGAACTACACGCCACTGTCTTGCAGCAGTGTGTTTTGGTGCTGTGTTTGTTTGGTGCTTCTGTGAAGTTGTTGCTGCTAAGGTCTGAGTTTAGGGGCCCCTGTTTGTTGTGTTGTTTTTTTCTTGGGGTGGGAGTGCACTGCACTGTCTGTCAGGTCACAGTTTTTAAAATTTCCTCTTTTTTATTTAACACCTAAGCCACCGGACTGCCTTTTGTTTTGGCAACTGTTTGCAATGTGTCAGACATGACACACAAACTGACTCACCTGGCCGGGTAAGTGACATCCCCTCACCTCACCGACACCACAGCCTTCACCCCACAGACTAGTTCCAACCCCAAGCCGAGCCATCCGCAATCCCCAGTCCCTGCCCCATCCTCTCAGACCCCCAGCTCTTAGACTCCCAGGCCCCAGACCCCTGCACCCCATTCTCTGTTGCCGGTGGTCGTCTCTTCTTTTTGACTACTGGGATATTTAAACACATCCATATGAGTGGTTGTGGAAAAAAGAAACAGACCATGAATGGGAGTGTCGAAAGAGGCCAGCCTCTTCCTAGGCAGCCCACTCAGTCCAGCGCAGACACACCTGAGGTAGGGCCATCTGTGGCCTCAACCTCCTGCACACAAGCCTCAACCGTGCCCAAGCTTACGGGTTCTGGATGCATTTTGAAGGCCCTCAAAGGCTGTGATGGGGGGAGGGTTTTTCCTCCTCCCTGGGGCTGACTACAAGTAAGAAGAAGGGGGCTCCTTCTTTCTCTTCTAGTGCAGCAGCCCATCCGCTGGCTACCTCCACTGCTGCTGCTGCTCCTTCTAGCTCCCAGCTCTCCCTAGCGCATGCACCTTCCCTCCTGCATGCCCCAGCTGCCCCACCCTCTCCTTCTACTGACACGCATACTAGCGCACCTCCTTCCCCCCCTCTCCCCTGCCAACACGCATCCTAATGCACCAGCATGGTTCACGCCCATAGCATCCACGCATTCTGCTGGGACAGTTACCACCACCATCCCTTCCTCCAGTGTTACAACCAATGCCGTTGAGAGGTCAACCGCCAGTCATGCTGCTACTGTCCACCCAGGGACCACCACAAAGATCACATCTTGGGTGTGGTCTCACTTTGATATCTAGATGGAAGATACCTCAATGGCAATGTACGTGCACTGTAGTTTCAAGATCAGTTGTGGTGACAAAGATCCAATGAGATATGGCACCTCTGGACTTAAATGGTCACTTGAGATGGCACCACAGGAACATACATGATTCTAAGGAGTGCAGTTCCAAGTGTGTGCGTGCGTGCGTGCGTCCCCGTGCGCGTGGGGGGGGTCATTTACAGAGGGTACAGATGAGGGCTCAGAGGAGGAGCAACCCTCTTTCTATCCCATTGCAACTACCACCTCTAGGCCATCTCATGGCGGTTCTACCCCCACCACCCAGCCCCTCCAGAAGAGGAGAGCTAACCATGCCTAGGGCTGTAGCGGAATATCGCAGCGGTAGCTATTTCCGGCGGAAACAGTGTTTCTGCAATTAGTGGAATGGCATGGCAGAGGCTTTCATTCNGTTTCATTCCGCGGTTCCGCGGTTCCGCTTATTTAATTCCGCAACTTAGTGGAATCGTGGAAACATGACATTTTCGCTATTTCCGCAATTCCGCCAGCGCCAAAAAATCGCGGAATAGTGGTTTTCCGCGATTTCCGTGATTTTTCCGTGATTTTTCCGCAATTCCGCGATTTGCAGAATTCCGGCGGAATTAGCGGAATATCCACAGAAATGTCGCGGTGTGGCGCAGGCAATTCCGAAATAGCGGAACGGAATCGTGGCGCGGTAAAAGCTGCTGCCGCATCAGCCCTAACCACGCCTCTCATCCAACTCCACCACAACCCCAGTCCTTGTCCCAGCCCATTGTAACTGACCTCTGGGAAAAGAAGATGCTGTTCGCATCCAGCCACCCCCAGGCTGTGGCCATCACCAGGAAAAATGGGGAGGTGATTGCCCTGGATGAGAGGCCGTTCAACCTTGTTGAGGGTGTCTGATTCCAATGGTTGATTAATTTGCTGCAGCCTCGTTACAGAGTCCCTTGCCACAAAACCTTCTGCACAAAGGATAACCCATCTCTGTATGGGAAGGTGCGGTCCTGGCTCCATGCGGAATTCTCCCACGTGTGGAATTCTCCCATACTGTGGACTAGCAAAAATGCTGTCCATGCTGCAGTGGCTCTTGGAGCAGAAGGAGGTGCTGCATGCACTTTGCCTGTCATGGAGCATCTAAGCAACACCACTGTCCAAGAAGGAATGGACAGTAGTGGAGCAGCTTATTCAGGTTCTAGAGCTGTTTTACCAGTCTGAGTCAGGTGATCCCACTCTTTAAGATCCTGCTTTGACGTCTGTGAGGGGTGCTCTCTTGCAATGACCTTCATAGGTCTGTGAGGGTGCTGGTGAAGAAATCTGACAAAGATCTGAATAGGCGTTTCAACACCTTGAAAGTGAAACGTCCATATCTCATTGCTGAACTACTCAACCCATGGGTCAAGAAGAGCATGACTACAGACGTTGAATCCTTTGATGAATTCAGGGGCAGGCTTGTTGCTGAAGTGCGACTGAATTGTCCAGAGCAGTCGGCCCCGCTTCCAGAGGCAAATTTCATTTCGACAGGGGTTGCAACTGGGGGCAGATCCTACTTGTTGCTTTCTGACGTAGAGGCCATGGTGGAGGAGACAGAGGGCAGAGAGCAGACTCTGAATCACCAGGATATGACTGACACATTTGTGTCGCAATATCTTGCCGAGTCCTACAGCCCTGCTGCTACCAACCCCTTGGCCTACAGAGCCCAGAAAATGCAGGTGTGGCCCCTACTTGCAAAGGTAGCATTGCGGTACATCTCGTGTCCTCCCACGAGTGTATCGTCAGAGCAGATAACTGATAATACCTATAACTGATCATATTCCCCAAGTCCCACCCCTGTGGCAGGGAGCAGCCTGAGGGGGCTGCTGGTCCTTTAAGGTGACTGAGAGTGCCAGTCTAAGGGCTGGCAGAGCCAGTCCTACCGGGGGTACACAAGCCTGAGGACTTGACTGGGCTGGGGTGGAGAAAGCTGGGCAAGGGCTGGGTAAAGGCAGGCCATCTGGAGGATAGAAAACTGCTGGTAAAACCCAGTGTGACTGAGGATGCTGAAAGTCTGAAGGACTAGCCACGCCCCTAGAGCAGTATAAGACCGAACCAAGTCTGATAAGGTAGAGGGCTCAGTTTGTGTATGGCTGTGGCCAGAAGCACATCTCTCCCTGGCCCTTTCAGCATGGACGATAGTCATGGCACTGAAGCTGAAGGCTAATTGGCATAATCAAAGGGTCAGCTACTGGAGTGCTGGAATCCAGACTACTGAGGGATGATGTCCAGGGTCATGTAGCAGCCTGAATGCCAACAACAGTGGGTGTTTTTAGACACACATTTCTCCTGGATGTTTGCTGTAACATCCAGAACTTTCTGTATATCTAAATCACTCATCCAGTTCTTAAATATCCAGATCTTTGAACTTCTGCGTGAAACTTCTCCCAGAACTTTTGTGAGTAAAAGGTTCTCCTGGTAAACTGATTTGCTCCAGGCAGCTGTGGTCACTTGGTTTCCATGGCAGCCTGTCATGTTTACAGCTGCAATACTTTAGGCTGCCTCAGAGCAGTGTGTGTGTGAAGAATGCATCCAGGAACTGCCTCAGGGCAGAGAGAGAGAGAGAGAGAAAGAGAAAGAGAAAGAAATGAATCGGGAACGTACTTGTGGACTTGTAAACCCAGAAGATTGAAACATTCAGAACTTTAACGTGTGTCTAAAAATGCCCAGTGAGTAGCTAGCCATGGTACTGTGGCCTGGCTGGATTAGGGGCTAAATATCTTGATCCTTCACAGTCTGACTTTTGTTCTGGGTTTAGCACTGAGACTGCACTTGTGGTATCTGTCAGCAGAATTTGATACTGTTGACCACGAGATGTTGGTGGCTCGCCTGTGGTACTGGGTGGGGGTGGGCGGAATTTTTCTTGAATGGTTCCACTCTTTCCTGGATTGAAGAACTCAGCAGGTGGTGCTCGGGGGTGTTCATCATCTCCCCGGGACCTCACGTATGGAGTCCCGGAGGGCTCTATTCTGTCCCCCTCCTGTTCAACGTGTACATGGAGCCTTTGGGCGAGGTCATGAGAAGGTTCAGTGTGCAATGTCATCAGTATGCCGACGATACACAGCTTTACCTCTTTTTCAGTGAACCCAGGCCCGGCAGTTTCCATGCTTACCCGGTGTTTGGTGACTGGGGGGGACTGGATGAGGGCGAGTTGTCTGAAGTTGAATCCCGACAAGATGGAGGTGATGTTTTTGGGTAGGACTGGGGGAGTGGTGGGCCCCATTATTGATGGGGTTTTTATGCCCGTAGCTACTCCGGTCTGTAGTTAGGGGGTGCTTCTTGATTCACAGCTCCACCTGGAATCCCAGGTGGAGGCTGTGGCGAGGAGCGCCTTTCACCAGTTACATCTGATACAATGACTACGGCCGTATGTTTCAAACTCTGACTTGCCCACCATCATCAATGCTTTCATCACCTCTAAACTGGACTACTGTAACTCACTCTACATGGGGATACCCTTGCTGATGGTCTGGAGAGAGCTGGTGAAAAATACAGTGGCCTGTCTTCTTATGGGGACGGGTTGTCGTGAGCACATTACATCAGTGCTCCGTTCTCTGCAGTGGCTGCCTATTGTCTTCCAGGCCCAATTCAAGTTGTTGGTGTTGACCTAGAAAGCCCTAAATAGCTTGGGCCCTATTTACCTGCAGGACTGTCTCATGCCGTGGTGTGAGCCCTGCGGTCAGCCGAGGATGCCTTACTCGAGGTTCCCTGGATTTCCCGGGTGGTGATGATGGGGAGGCTGTGGAATTCCCTCCCGACAGAGGCCCACCTAGCCCCGGACCTCCCTTCTTTCTGAAGACAATGTAAGACTTGACTGTTCCACCAGGCCTTTGGGGAGGGAGACGGGGAGGGTGTGTTAGGGTTGGGAGGGGGGAGTACTTGGGTTCAGTTCTGCTCTTTTAATTATTTTAGAAGTTAAATACATTTTATGGGTTTATAAATGTTTTAACTATTGGAATATATTTTAAATATATTGTGAGCCACCCCAAGTTGCTATTGTGAGCAGGAGGGAGCGGGATATAAACGTAGTGAAATACATAAAAATAAATAGGGCCAGGGTTACCCGAGGAGTTCCTTTCCCGGCATTAGAAAGACTGTAAAAATACTGCATGAACTATGGATTTAAGAGACTGTAATGGTAGAGGCGTATGGGTGTATATATGATGAGACTGTGTTAATATACACAAGAGACTGAGGCTGTTTTTACACATGACAAGACTCGCATCTGGTGGGTTTTACAAGGCTGCGAGATCTCTCTGCATAAAAGGGGACTAGTGCATTCACCCATGGCAAAACTCCAGCATTTATAACTCCTGGTATTATCTCAAGCATTTATAAGAACCCTTTTTGTCATGTATAAAAGTGGCCTGAATCTACTTCCCAACTGCGAGTGACTGATTGGCTAATTCCCTAAAAAGTGACTTCCCTGGGGGGTATGATCCTGCAGGGACTTACACCTCAGGCCCCATGCCATGCTACATTCACATTTTTTTATCTCACTCCAGTTATCTGAATGAATGTTAACACCAAGACAAATATTTACATATTAGTTAACAGCCCTGTTTTTTGTGGGGTTAACTGGGGAAATTTCTTTTGGATAGTGGCTTATATTCAAAATGAAAAGAGAGGGAAAAAATACTGAAAAAAATACTGAAAAAACGGGGGGGGGAAATGAAATGAATATCTGAATGAAACAGGAGCGAACAGGGTTTCGTAGCCACTTTGTCAAATGAAAGTGGATAAATTCAGCAAAGACCGCAGATGATGTTGGTTTCAGTGCTATCCTAAATAACATTGATAGAATAATTACCATCTCTTTTTATCCACCAGCACAGCACACATGTTTTCTTTGCCTCTTTGTTTAAACAATGTGTGCTTTCTTAGAGTGGTGATGTATTAATGGCATTGTTAGCAGAAGATGGCAGAATGACATGAACCCTGTTACTGAGATACCTTCTGGAAAGAAAATTACTAGAGAAGCACAAGGTGAAATCCTGGCTTTATTACAGGTAATAGCAAAATTGAAATTCCATTAACTGGCTGTTCGTCCAGGCCTTTGGGAGGGAGGGTGAGTAGGGTGGGGTTTTAATTCCCCTACCTATTTTTGGTTCTTAGTGTTTTGTTTGCCCTGTATATTAATTATGTTATAATATTTATGGTTGTTTTAAATTGTTTTTATAATGTTTTAAAAGATTGTTGGAAGCCGCCCTGAGCTGCGTGCAGGAGGGGCGGGGTAGAAGTCTTATAAATAAATAAAAAATAAATAAAATAAATAAACTTCAATGGAGCCAGGGATTTCATCCACAGACCTTTTGCTGCTCCCCCTGACAAAATAAAAAATGCTTTCCGTTTATTTTTTTACTAGGTAGCAGCAAATACTCAAGAAATGGAAATTTCTTTTAAAAAAAACCCCAGCAACACTCAAATGTTTGGCTACTGTCATCTACCCTAGGAATGGCAGAGAGCCAGAACAGAGTGTACTTGCATCTTTGATTAGCAATGACAATATTAAAAGCAGTTCTAGTTCAGTGCATGAAAAGAGTACTGTCCAGTTCAGTTGGCACTTAAATAAGGCGTTTTGATGGATTATGGACCATCACTGTGGAAACAGATAAGGAAAGGGCTGATTCACCCCAAGGAGTGATTACCAGAAGGCTGGTGATTAGGGTAGGGTGCTGTAAGTGCAAGTCAGGTGACCAGATCAGCTTATTGATATAAACCTGGGCAGGGAGCCTAGTGTGGCGGCAGGGACATAGCTACCATGGAGCAAGCGGGCTTGGCTGCTGAGCCTGGGCCCTGGTATATAGGGGAACCCTTTGCAAGAGGCTTGAGCATTGCTAGAAAAAATTTCAGAGTGGATAGACGAGGGAATGGGGTGAACACTCTGTCCCCACATCCTCATACACTGAAATCCTCAGCCAATACTCTGAAATCCTCAGCCCAGTGCACAGCAGCAGTCAAAAAAAGCAAACAGAATGTTAGGAGTTTGTGAATACAAAGGAATAGAGAATAAAACTCAGGATGTCATAATGCATCTATACAAATCAATGGTGCAACCGCACCAGCAATATTATGTGCAGTTCTGGTCGCCAAATCTGAAAAAAGACATAGGTGAACTGGAAAAGGTACAGAGAAAGGCAACAACAATGATAAAGGGTATGGAATGGCTTCCAGACAGAGGCTTGACAAGCTGGGTCTGCGTTCCCATCTGCAGTGGCGGCAGAGGGAGGGGTGAGGACAGCGCGGAGGAGCCGGCTGACAGGAAAAGAACAGGTGCAAATGGGGGTCTGCTGCAGCTTCTCTCGCGCATGTCAGGGCAGGATTTTGTACCCTGACATGCGCGAGAGAAGCCGTGACAGATCACCGTTCGCACCGGCTCTTTTCCTGTCAGCCGGATCCTCTGTGCTGCCATGTCTTCTGTCACCCACCACCGCCACAGATGGGAATGCAGCCTGGGTCTTTTCAGCTTAGAGAAGTCTGAGAGGGGACATGATAGAGGTTTATGAAATCGTGAGTGGTGTGGAACGAGTAGATAGGGAACGGTTATTTATCCTCTCAAGTAGTACTAGAACTAGGGGGTACTCCATGAAACTAGCTTCTGGCAGATTTTAAAAGGAAGTACTTTTTTACTCAACACATAATTAACATGGAATTTGCCGACGCACCGAAGGAGACAGGACGACTTTATTGGGTTGTAAATGGCCGCACTCTTTATTTAACAATCAACATACCAATTAAGGTGGGGGTAAATCGCCTAGAGCGATGCGGGTCCAGTACTTAACTTTAACATTAACGAAAACGTACCAAAACCTGAAGCAGGGGTGGCTTCGATGTACCCTCGAATGCCCCCAAAATGATGATCACACATCTCCCCTCCAAGCAGCACCACAGGCCGTGAGGGGATCTCTTCTCATTGTGAGTAAGGAGAATGATGCCTGCCGACGGGGGGCCATACTTGCCCCTGCCGCCGTCGCATGACACCCCTCCTCCCAGGGAGGCTGCACAGCTGCTTGCCTTCCCCTGATTTCCAGCAGGTGGGCCTCCCCATCTCTTACAGAGATGACTCCTAAATTATGCCCCTTCTAACTACTCTAACTCACAGTACTGGATCCCTGCAAGAGTGCGACAATAATAAACGAGCACAACAACAACCCTAGAACTAAGGGGTAAAATCAGCCAAATTTCTTGCACTGCAAGGAAGGTGAAAAACAGAAAACCCCATTTCAGGCCTGATTGGGTTAACCGTAAAAATTCCTTCCTGACCCCGAATCAGCGGCCGGTGATACCAGCAGTGCAAAGGGAGGGCGGGGTGGGTGCCATTTTCGCCGCTGGCTGGGCTGGAATGCAGCCCGAGTGGCGTTCACTGCCCATGGCCCCGCCCCTGGGCGGGGTCACGTGCCTAATTTTGTCCAATGGGAGGTGCAGCCTGGGCCTAATGCACTCCAGGCTGCCTCCCCCTTGCTCCAGCGCGAGCCAGCTTTTCCCGCCTCGGAGAGCCGCAACGGCCTCCGACGGTGGGAAAAGATT
Organism: Sphenodon punctatus; assembly: GCA_003113815.1. Taxonomy (NCBI): domain Eukaryota; kingdom Metazoa; phylum Chordata; class Lepidosauria; order Sphenodontia; family Sphenodontidae; genus Sphenodon; species Sphenodon punctatus. Next base: position 634,596 of record QEPC01010447.1, read on the forward strand.
GACCCTTGCCGTCCTGCCCCCTTACTCAGGCGGGCGCGGCAAAGGGCCTCACGCCTCCAACCCCCGTGGGGGAAGGGGATGACGCAATTGCCGATGCACCAAAGGAGACAGGACAACTTTATTGGGTTGTAAACAGCCACACTCTTTATTTAACAATCAACATACCAATTAAGGTGGGGGTAAATCGCCTAGAGCGATGTGGGTCCAGTACTTAACTTTAACATTAACAAAAACGTACCAAAACCTGAAGAAGGGGTGGCTTCGATGTACCCTCGAATGCCCCCCAAATGATGATCACACATCTCCCCTCCAAGCAGCACCACAGGCCGTGAGGGAATCCCTTCTCATTGTGAGTAAGGAGAATGATGCCTGCCGACGGGGGGCCATACTTGCCCCTGCTGCCGTCGCACGACACCCCTCCTCCCAGGGAGGCTGCCCAGACACTTGCCTTCCCCTGCTTTCTGGCAGGTGGGCCTCCCCATCTCTTACAGAGATGACTCCTAAATTATGCCCCTTCTAACTACTCTAACTCACAGTACTGGACCCCTGCCACTAAGGGTTCGCCGGGTTTACCCGGACGGCCCCGGCTCCCACCTAACCCTAAATTCTTTCTAGTGAGCGAACTAAAGCCGTCTTTAAGGCACCAAGGTATAGGTCATTCCCTTGGAGGGACAGGTGCACACCATCTCGCCTATACAAATCCGGCTTCTTGTGTGTCAACACCCTTGTGTCCACATACGGTCCTCCCAAACTGGTGAGCCACTTCACTATATCCCTATTAACTGTCCTCCTAGTTTTGTCAATTTTGCGGGGGTGTACCCTGTGACCCCAATCTAATCACTCCACCATATTGGTCCAGAGGAGGCATACACCAGGGAAAAGTTTCTTAACCTCCCACAGATCGGATTTGACACTCTTTATTAACTGGACACCTTTCAGCTGTGGGATGTCATTCTCCCCAAGATGAATTACAATGACATCCGGCGGAGGGTCTGTGGCAGCGGCGTGAACTGCTAGCAGAAGCTGGTGCCACCTCATCCCGCTACGACCTTTCCACTGAATTTGTGCCTGCGTCGCCAGACCCAGTTGCGATCCCCATCCATTCTGCCTGGCGGCCTTGCTTGCCCATCAGACAAGGCTGTGGCCGATAATCCACACCCTCTTCCGCAGCCTCGGGAGAAAACCTTTTGGAATGAGATAACAAATTAGGGACTCCTGCAGGGGGTGGGGGGTGGGGGCTTACCGGACATACGTCCGGAATGCCCCAGATCTCCAATGCCCCAATTCCCTAATGCCTTGTTCAGGCATACCATTATCTGCAGCAAAGCTTGCTGCCCCTATACAGAAAGAGTGTGTGCCGTAGGCAGATGGGGAAAATCCCAGATATATGAGCGCCGTCCGCATAACTGCAGTGAATTGGTATCTGGTTACCTGCTGTCCAGTGGCATGCCTTAAAAGGGGGCCTGCAGCTGACCCGCGAACTACCATATACCCTTCCGTAGCCTTAACCGGGCACAATTCGTCTGTTCTTGCGCGGTTCAGTCTAACTTCCTGCCCTCTCCATCTCTGGTCCGTTTTGGACCTCTGAATTTTCAATGCCATTGACGTTGGGCCGATCCTGATGTCATTGTACTGGAGTGCCCTAACTGACGTGTCCCTGGCTGAGTCAGCTACCAGTTCACTCACTCGAAAAGCCCTGAAGAAGGCTAACTTGAATAATGCATTAAACAATGTAACTTCACAATGGTCATAACAAACATGGGGGAGCCCCCTACACATATCCAATAACAATTGCAACGTAATTGGGGCCCGTTGATCTTGAGTCCTACCCCCTTCCCGATGCCAGCTCTCAAGTAATCGTCTGGCAAAAAACCCTCTGTCGGGGGGAGGGTGGCCTTCAAGGTTGTTTGTGAAGGCCAGGGCCGACAGTTTCCCAGTTATCTTGCTCGGGGCCGTACCTCGGTGCCGTAAGGCCATGGCAAATTGTAACATTTGTTGTTCTGGTATTGGGAAACCCTGAGGCCAGCCCTGCTCCCTCTGGTAGTTCTGAAATTCCCTGAAAGCCCTGTTGTAAGCTGTCCTGGTTTGGGGCGCCAGGGATCCCAGAACGGCATTGTGCAGCTCTACAACCCAAGGTTTCACACAAACGGCGGCAGTGGATCTGGGTTCGCCCAAGCCCGGGGCACCAGCAGATGAAAACGATCCATCTGGAAGCGAGAAAGGGGGTCGGCTACACTGTTGTCCAGACCCGGCACATGCCTGGCGTGGAACAGGATGTTAAATTCCAAACAAGTGAGCACGAAAACCCTCACTAACTTCATCACTCTTGGAGACCTTGAAGACTGCGTATTGATTATGTGTACAACGGCTTGGTTGTCACACCAGAACAAAACTGATTGATTTGCCAGCTGTTTGGGCCATAGATGTACCGCCACCACGATTGGAAAGAATTCCAAAAAGGTGAGGTCCCTGGTGATGCCCTGTTCCATTCAGTCATTTGGCCAGGGGGCCGCCACCCATCGGTCCTTGAAGATCAACCCAAAGCCCGCCCCGCCAGCCGCATCAGAGTGGACCTGAAGCTCTGCTTCCATTAGAAGCTGCTCCCTCCAGGAACTGGTACCATTAAAACGTTCCAGGAAGGTAGCCCAGGTCTGGAGATCTTTCATCTCCCTGGTGACCCTGATGTGATGGTGGGGGGGGCGGGTTGCCAGTGAACCTTGCGTAGAGGTGGGACAAGAAGGCCCAACCCGGTGCCACTACCCGACAAGCAAAGTTGAGGCTCCCCACAACCGATTGCAGGTGCCGGACCGTGACTTTGCTAGCCACAAGGCAATTTGAGATCTTCTCCCTTAATGACTCTAATTTATCCCCGGGAAGGTGAGACACAGCCTGCTCGTTATCCAGTTCTATTCCCAGGTAGGTTAGCCTGGTGGCAGGTCCTTATGTCTTCTCATGGGCTAAGGGGATACCCAGGTTCTCTGCTACTTCCTGAAAAATACGCATCAAGTCAATGAATTTGCTTGCTTGCCTGGCCAATGAATAGGAAATCATCTAAATATTTTGTGATTCCTCTTTTTCCAGACCGCTGTTTTACTATCCATTCCACTAAGGTGCTGAAACGCTCGAAAACAGAGCATGAGATCGAGCACCCCATTGGCATGGCCTTATCATAATAGTATCCTCCCTGGAAGTGAAAACCGAGCAGCGGGAAACTGTTGGGGTGCACAGGGAGCAAGTGAAAAGCAGACTTGATGTTGCACTTCCCGAGTACTGCATTGGGCCCAAATGACTTCACTAGGGTTACCGCCGAGTCAAACAAAGCATATCTGACCGAGGAGAGGTCCTTGGGGATCGCATCATTGACCGAACCCCCCCTGGGGGTATGACAAATGGTGGATTAAACGAAATTCACTTGGGGCCTTCTTTGACACGACGCCTAAGGGGGATACAACCATGTCAGGAAATGGTGGAACAGGGAATGGGCCCGCCACCCTTCCCTTTGGACCTTTCTTTCTGAATTTTAGTTCGCACTATCTCCTCCATCCCCGTTACAGATTTCAAATTCAGGCACAACCGGTGCTGGTGAACTTCGGTAGCGGAGATCCGAAAACCTTCACGAAAACCTGTTGTTATAAACTCGGCTTCCATTTGGTCTGGGTAGGACTGGAGGGCTTTTGCGAGCTCTGCTACCCTAACCAGAGTTGGTGCCCTTGCTGGATGGGGGCGTGCCACTTCCATTGGGGCCTCCCTTGCCTGGCCCGCCGGGGACCTGTTTTCTTTTACCAGAACCCTTTCCTTTTGGGCAGGCCGAGGCAGCATGGTGTCCGGCACAGTTGGGACAAGTGTATCGGAACTTACAGGTCACTCAAGAACATCGCCCGGACCGATCAAATTCCCAACACATGCCCGCGGAGGGCGCCGTTCCTTAATTGCCTTCGTCACAAAAGGACTCCGTTGCCAAAGACGCCCCCCCCCCTTTGCCAGTAAATGGCCACTATCTGACCTGGGTACATTCCCCGCCCCACTCATACAATTCAACCAGAGGTCGTGCGCATGCAGGTCCCACCTAAGGGCGGGCATATACGCTGCTCTGTGGTGGAAGGCCTCATCGTACCGCAGCCATGCGCCCGCTGGCCTGGCCTCGTAAGCACGCCGCACAATGTCGGCGTACTTTAGCAAGTCCACGGCTCGTGTGGGGTATGCCTGGATCAAAACTCCCATATAAATGGAGAAGGCAGCAGTCCAATTGGATCAGTTCCGGTCCGCCTTGGGGCGCTTGAAGCGCTCCTTTTCTTTCTTGTCGTCCTGTTCAGTGGGATCCAGAATCGGATCACTAAACAGGAGGGTAAACAAATCAATGTACTCCCCCCGCCATATCCTCTCCTTTGTTGCTGGCAGAAAATGGCCCCCTATTGGGTCCGAGACTGAAGAGTAGCCCCTGCCCTTGTGTGGGGGGCACTGTGTGACCACTGTTGCTGGTGGGGTAGGAAACGCTGTACTCAGTAGGGGTGGCTGTGGGACAGGTGCTGGCGCCCATATTTTCAGGGCCTGCCCAGCAAGGGAGGATGAATTCAGCACGCCCCCATGGGGAGAGCACCTCCCCAGCTGGTCCGCTTGCTCCCTCGCCCACTGTAGAAGGGGGTGGTGGGTCACTGGGACCCAGCTCCCACCCCACCACACAAACTGTGTTGTTCCCGCCCATGCCCCATAACTCTGCAGGCTCCCTGGTACCGGCCTCTCATTACCCATGCTACCCATTACAGGGGGCTGCAAAAAATTTCCTCCATTGGTCCTGCCCACCCCTCCACTGGGGGCGGGGGCATTACCTGTATCCGGGGTAAGCTGGACGGCCTGCATCGCCTGCTGGGTTACCGATGTTTGGGCACACTGATCTATTAGTGCTTGAAGAGCCCTTTCCATGTGATCCATTCACTGGCTCAGATCGCCGTCGCCCTGTCCCTGCAGCACCGCTCTCCCCACCTGTTGCTCTTGCTGCAAAAAGGAAGGAAGAGGGTCCCCAGTCCATCCCCATGCAGGGGCTGGCCCTGCAGCACACCCCTGACTGGCTGAAGTCTGGGCAGACTGCGGGATCCTGGGGTAGGGCAAGGCCCATCGTGGATTGACTGGGCCCTGCTCTGAATATATTGAGTGGGAACTGGATACTACAGCTGCTGAGGCTGCCACCCCTGGGGCCCCATCAGCTGCCACTGGGGCCTGCCAATTCACTGGGGGAGACACCCCAGCTGGTGCACCCAAGGGGAGGGCTGCTGACCCCTGCGGGCCTGCACCCCCATGCCCTCGGCAGCCTCACCCGCGTATCGGGCTGGCAGGTTGATGGGGCATCCACTATGCCATGGAGGGGACAGCGAAGGAGACCCCCCTTCTGCTGAAACTATGTCCCCTCTTGTTACTGATGGGCCCGGTTGTTGGGGGCCCAGGATCTGAAGGAGGGGTGGTTGAGGGGGCGTGCCAGGGTTGCTCCCTTCCACCCCCAAAAGCTGCTGCAAGAGGGCCTCACAACCGGCCATCCTGATTGCGAGGGGGGTTTCCCCCTCCCCACTCTGCACTGGGGCCCCATCTGACCCTTCCCCTTGTGGGTGGGGCGGGATCTGCCCCCCATAGGTCCCTGGAACTGCCCTCCCTTTCTCCTACCCCTGCTCCCAGGGGTGCTTCGGGTTGGGTGTCCAGGTTGCTGGATCCCACCCTCCTTTTCTTCGCCGCTGCTGCAGCATTTTTCTTGGTTTTTCCCATCAGGCAGTCGGGGGGAGGACTCCCTACCACCTCATGTATACTTCAGGGCAGCTCACCCCGTGCTGCTGTTTTCGCTGCTGGCTGGGCTGGAATGCAGCTCGAGCGGCGTTCACTGCCCGTGGCCCCGCCCCTGGGTGGGGTCACGTGCCTAATTTTGTCCAATGGGAGGTGCAGCCTGGGCCTAATGCACTCCAGGCTGCCTCCCCCTTGCTCCAGCACGAGCCGGCTTTTCCCACCTCGGAGAGCCGCAACGGCCTCCGACGGTGGGAAAAGATTAACCCTTGCTGTCCTGCCCCCTTACTCAGGCGGGCGCGGCAAAGGACCTCACGCCCCCAACCCCCGTGGGGGAAGGGGCAGACGCAATTGTTATCAGAGGACGTTGTCAAGGCCAGTAGTATAGCTGGGTTTTAGAAAGACCTGGATAAGTTCTTGGAGAGTAGTTCCATTAATGGCTATTAACCAAGTAGCTTATGGGATAAACTTCTTACTGTCGGGAGCGAACAACAGGGAATGGATTGCCCACTGTGACTGTTGGTTCTTCTCCCATGTGATCAAGATTGACCAGTGTCAGAGGACAGGGTGCTAGACTTGATGGACCATTGCTCTGATTCAGTATGGCACTACTTATGTTCTTATCCACTCTGAAAATTTTCTACTGGCACTCGGGCTACTTGCAAAGGACTTTACTACAAAGGAAAATTTCAGAGTGGGTGGGGGTGCCACTCTAGGGGCCTCAGTGTGAGCCAGAGCAGCACCACAATGATTCTTTTCAGGAGGAGGCCAAGGCCAGCCAGGAGCCTTGAGAAAACCATTGTTTAGGAAGATTTCCACCAAATACTTAAGACCACTGCAGGGAGAATCACAAGAGAGACAGGGAAAAGTGTATTGAAGCAAATCATCTCTGCTCTAAGCCAGGAAACAGAACTCTGAGTTTCTTCAAGAAGTCACTGAGTGAAAACTCTGTAATAGAAGTTAATGGGTCCAATCAGAGGTGTTTGAAAGCTACACACTCACAAGGTAGTTTGGAGTTCCACCAGTGCATTGAGCTGTGAAGAGCTCTGGGAACTCCCTGTCCCTGCATTGCCTATTGTCCCCAGGAGCCAATATTCCTCCCCCAGCAACCTGGAGACTTGTGATCCATGTGTAGCTCTTATACTCTGTTAGGAGCAGCAGATTCAGGAGGTCTACCGGAGCCGCAATGGGAGGTCTTGGGAGAGTTTTCCCTGAGGCAGTTGCAGCAGCTGTGAGGGGAGAGGAGCTCACAGGGTCCTGAGGTGGTGGGTGTGGACTCTTGTCTGGCATCAAACCGTGTGTGGAGGCATGTGGTTCACTACATGCCATGTGTGCTATCCGCAAACAGCAGCAGCCAGTAAGGCATCATACACAGTTACTTCAGGTCAGAACAGCAGTAACTGTGTGCAATGCCTCCAGTCTCTGGGCCAGCTGGAAACTCACACCCATGCCTTCAGAACCCCGAGAGCTAGAGCTAGACTCAACACAGAGAATCTGGGGTGATTGCCTTGGGCTCTGCTCTCCTTGGGAGTTCTGCAGTGGCCCCATTATTCATAGGACAGGGCATAGGGGCAACATTCTCTCTCAGCGGGGTGTGAAACATGAACACCTTTAGATTTCTGGAGCGAGTTTCCCAAAGGTGATGGAAACACATGGGAAAGGCCACCATGGGCCCCAAATGTTATCTTCATCCTGGGTCCCACACATTCTTAAGCTGTTCCTGACAAAGACTCCCTCTACCCTGAAGGTGCCTCGGGCCCTGAAAGCCCACATCCCCTTTTCAACTGCCACTGCTCCAGAGTCTGGAGTTCCAGAAGTCATCCTGCATCTGCTGCCTAGTAACCCCACACACATTGCAATCCTTAGAGGACTCCTCAGGCAGGAGGAAGCGGCTCCTGGGGGCCCTGGGCAGCAGTGGGTGGGAGGGACTAGCTACTGTGACTCATGGAAGTTCAGTATGATGGTGGAACTCTAACCTGCCCCACAAGGGCACATGCTTGTCCCCTCCCCTGCCTCCATATGACCCCACTGATACCTATTGCAGTGATTCAGCATGTAAATCCAGGCCAAATACATGAATTGGATCTTAGGCCACTTTCAGACCTTCCCCCCCGTGCATATTTTGACTGTGGGAGGAAATATGCATGCCAGGATATGCGTGAGGTTCGGCTGCTCTGAAAGCTCCCCCCCCATGCGACTTTGCCGTCAAACACCCACAGCGATACAGAGAAGGAAATGCAGCTCTGTATCGCTGCAGGTATTTGCCATAGGGATGTGAGAACAGAACCGAGTTTGGAAATTCGGTTCAGTTCGAAAATCAAGTTTGGTTCGGTTGCCTGAACTATTCGAGTTCAGTCGACTTCCGAACCGAGTTCGTACATTGAAAACTGGGGTTTTTGGCCTTCCAAACTGGTTCGAATTCAACCAAACAGTTCGGTCGAATTCGAGTTCTGTTCAAAAGTTCGGTTCAGTCGACCGAACTATTCGAGTTTGGTCTGAACTTCTGAACCGTGTTTGCACATCCCTAATTTGCACATCCCTAATTTGCACCTAAGGGACCTTAGGGACCGCCTCGCCCTTCGCGCCCCGGAACGGCTCCTGCGGTCTGCCGGGGGTGCCCTCCTGGAGGTACCCCGTGTTAAGCGGGGGGCCACGATGGAGCAAGCATTCTCGGTGGTAGGGCCGCGGCTGTGGAACTCCCTTCCGGAGGAAGCTCGCCTGGCCCCAAGCCTTTTGATATTTCGGCGGAACTGTAAGACCTGGCTGTTTGCCCAGGCCTTTGGGAGGGAGGGTGGGGGGGGTGATTTTAATCCCCCGCCCATTTATTTATTTATTACTGTCTTTTAGCCCTGTTTTATTGATGCATTTTATATTTATATTTTAATTGATTTTAATTGTTTTTTATTATTGTTGTCAGCCGCCCCGAGCTGCATTGCAGGAGGGGGCGGGATAAAAATCTATAAAATAAATAAATAAATAAATAAATAAATAATTTGCCAGCAAAGTCACACGGGGGAGCTTTCAGACAGGCTGAACTCTGTGCATATCCTGGTGTGTGCATTCCTTCCCGCAGCCAAAACATGTGCGGGGCGGGGCAGGTCTGAAAGTGGCAACAGTCATTAGCTTTTAGCCAGTACAGTGCTAATCTGTACAGACTCAGGCGAACTTGACATCGCATACCTATCTCTAGGATGGACTGGAAGTAGGCCCTAGTTTTGACCTTTAAGTTTTGACCTTTAAGTTTGCCTTTTGCAGTTTGGATTTAGTCTGGAAAGGAATTGCAGCAATTATTATCTAAAATAGAATTTGCTTTGGCCTCCAAAACAAATCAGTTATAGTTGCGGTGGCAGCATTTACTTTGTTAGCGGTGCGAGCACGTGAGGAGTTTGTGAACTAAATTCAGTCTATCCAGCATGGCTATTATTTAGAAACAGATTATTTGGGCTTTTTCCTTTTTAATTTGATTTTATTGTCTGATGTTTTGTATACGGCATAATGTATTGGCTTTACGCTGCTCTGTCTTGCTTTTATGTTGCTATGCATGTAGGTGATGACAAAAGCTAAGCTATAATAAATATTCATTCATTCAGTTTGGATTTAACCTGCAATACATCTGAGATGCTATACAACATTTGGATCTACAGTTCACATCTAAGATTCTAGTTTGGGCCAGTTCATATTTATCTATTTATTTATGTATTTATTTATTTGTATTTCTATGCCACCATTTCTTCAGAGGTTCAGGGTGGCGTACAGTCATAAAAACAAAATAAAAGAGCCATTTAAAATATACCTGATACCCACCACAAGTCATCTCTACACTAACCACCTAATCCCACCCTACCCTATCCCTCCCAGCCAAATGGCCTGGCCAAATAAAAAGGTCTCACATTGTTTCTGGATGATGAGCAAGCTTGGGATTAGGCGGACCTCCAACGGGACTCTAGTTCAAAACTCTAGTTTCTGCTTCTTTTAGAAACAGAACAAAAAGCCTCAGAATGAATACCTAAAGAAAAGAAAGAGAGAAGAGTAATTGGTTTAAACATATTTAATGGCACATGAAATAATGTATATTAAGTTGGATGAAAAGTAGCCCTAATGTGTTATAGATATGGGACTTTTTATTTGACTATAACCACCAATGGATGAATTGCAAGATGCTTTTTTCCTCTTACATGGCAGACGATAGAAACTAATTAAAACTCATTTGTTATAAAAGATTTATAGTTATGGAAATTAACCTGACTATATCAAGATGTTTGAAGAGATTGAATTTTTCTTTTTATAACAGGATTAATAAAATAAGAAATTGAATTAGTTACAAAATGCAGTGCTTTTGAATGTGTGCAACAGCATTAAAAAACAAAAAAGGAAATGTTTTATAATGAGGAATATTAGCACTTTAATCTGTAATAGCAAGAACAACAAACAGCTGCCAGTTTCTTTTGATTTTATTAGTTTTAAGGCACATATTTAATGTGACTCAACTGTACAGTGTGAAGAAAATTTGATACATTCCTTGCAATTTCATTTTTAAAATAAGGCTTTTAAAGGTAATTAGATCCTTATACAACAAAGTGGTGGGGAATTAGGATGGCCATTAATGGGTGAAAACAGACATGACACTAACCACCCTTTAACCACCCTTGGTGGTCATTTATACATGTTTCAGGGCTGCATAGGGCACCAATACAGCCCTGCAACATGCATAAATAACCACCAAGGGTGGTTAGTGTCATGTCTGTTTTCACCCAATGTGTTCAATGCTAAGGCAGGCACACAGTGTCTTTTTGGAGCCAAGTTATGGGCTCTGTTTAGCCCACAGACTTTGGACTGGGTCCAAAGTAAATTCCTGTGCTCTCTACTTAGCATTGCGGGGGGTACCCCTCATACAGCAGTTAGGGTAAAGACTGGGCAGCTGGGATGGTCCTTCAAAGCTTGGAGGGTAGCCCATAAATTTTGGCTTAGAGCTACAAGACCTGGGGCAGCTGGGCTACTTGCCTATTGGCAAGATGACCTATATAAAAGTAGATGGGCCACCAAGGTAGAAACTCATCTCCAGACTTTAGGATTGTTCTGTGAATATCTGCTGTCTGTAAATTACCAGAGGGCCCGCCAAGAAGTTTTGACAAGGTGGCAGGATGTTAACCATCAGAAGGAAAGGGCTAGGATAGGGCTATCTAATCATTTATGTGACGATGGGTGAAAACAGACATGACGCTAACCACCCTTTAACCACCCTTGGTGGTTATTTATGCATGTTGCAGGGCTGTATTGGTGCCCTATGCAGTCCTGAAACATGCATAAATGACCACCAAGGGCGGTTAAAGGGTGGTTAGCGACATGTCTGTTTTCACCCTATTTGTCCTGGGCTCCATCAATGGAAGTTATGGCCACATATTTAACCTTGCCTATTTCGGCAAGAGGTAGATGGCTTTTATGTCAGCAAGGCTTAATGCTTTGCTCTCAAAGATCCTGGAGGGATGATATGAAGCTATTCCCTTTGCACAGAGATTATGCTCCTATGATTTCTTGGAAGCCGAGACTACAGCTCATATAATGTGTGCCTGCCACCTTTATGATAATTTAAGGTCTGTGTATCTTGATAAATTCTTTGCAGATTATCCATGAAGAACTCAAGGCGCGTTGGTAGAATTAGCTTTAGCCAGTTGTGTAAATTTCTTTCACTTGTACTATTATGATTGAATTACTTTTATCTCTATTTGTATTTGTATTGTATGTATTTATGTTGGGTTGTACGTTGGCTATGATGCTCCGTCATGCCAAACAAAACTCAAATTGATTGATTGAACAAAAGTGGTGGTAATGATTTATTTATATTTTGGAGTCTGGTGTAGATTCTGATCCTGAGAGGTGATTTGGATGAGTGTAGTTCTATTACATTAGAGACCTAAAATTCAGATGTTTTTGAGGACACCAAAAGTGTCCAGAGGGGTGGAGCTTTAGAGGAAAGGCACTGTGGAGTGGTGCCTGACAACCATAAGCTATTGAATGGACGGAACAACTGAACTATGTTTTGCATTAAGCTGATTCTTCGACAAAGAGCTTTTTTTGGTGTGATTTTTGAAATTCAGTCAGCGCTAAAGCTGAAATGAATACTCACCAAAATGGGTATCGCCATTGAAGTTGCATTACTCTACAAGACTCGGTAACATTAGGTATTAACTGGTACCCAACAATTGCTGAAAGGGATATTGATGTACCAATTTACTGGGATTTTGTCCTGATTTCCTGACATTCGGTACTGATTTTTTTACTTCTGGCACCAATTTCTTGGCTTTGTGTCCTGATTCCTGTACTGATTTACCATTGTACTGATCAGTACCGAATGATAAAATGGTAACTCAGTAAACCAGTAACAGCAATACTCGGTATTTTAGGGTAATTGGGTGCCCTATCAGTACTCAGGTAGACATCAGGCACCCAACACAGCACTCAAATTTTCATGTAGGGACAGAGATAAAACTGAAAATATCATAGTGCCGCTATATAAATCGATGGTGTGCAGGTCTGGTCACCCCATCTCAAAAAAGATATAGTAGAACTAGAAAAGGTAAAGAGAAGGGCAACAAAAATGATCAAGACTATGGAATGGCTTCCTTATGAGGAGAGGCTTGATTAGTTAGGGCTCTTCAACGTGGAGAAGAAGAGACGAGTGAGAGGGGGTATGATAGAAGTTTATAAAATTATGAGTGGTGTGATTGGCGTGGAACAAGTAAACAGGGAGCAGTTATTTACCCTCTCAAATAGTACTAGAACTAGAGGACAAGCCATGTAACTAAATGGCAGGAGATTTAAAACAAATGCATGTTGTTTTTTTCACTCAATACACAATTAACTTGTGGACTTTATCATCCCCCAGTGAGAGGGGGGATGGGGATTGTCTGTTGAGATTAATGGGAGTGTGGGGAGAGACTGATTTATTGGTCAATGGGAATGGGGGGGGTATTTGGGGGGCCTGTCCTGGCTGGTGAGGGCAGCTGGATGGCCCCTCAGGGTAATCATCCCCCAGTGGAGAGCGATGGGGATTGTTTGTTGGAGTTACATGGGGATTCTTTGGGGGTTCGGGGGGGGGAGGACATGGGTTAGGATGAGGGGAGCCTGTGGGGAGGTGGAAGCTGGGTTGGTGGCTGCTTACTTGGGGGGTGGGGGCAGCAGCAATAGGGGTCATGATGGGATGTGGGAATTATGGCCCTTTGGGGTCAAAATGTCATAATGAGCAGGGGGACCGGTGGCTAGTACTGATTCTCCACTCAGTCCCCCTGGGCCCAGGTGACCAAGGTCTCAGTGGACCCGAGCCTGTCACTGATGCTTTTTAATGTGAGGTTGGTGGCCAAGTCATCCACAATCCATGATGCCAATCTTGAGTGGGCAGATGACGTGACAGAGACCTGGTTGAATGAGTGCTCGGGGCTTATTCTGGCTGGCCTCATTCCAGCTGGGTACTCAGTCCAGCATCAGCCCAGGCCAGAGGGGCGGGGGCATAGCTATTGTTTTTAGGGATGGCTTGGTTGCTTGGAGGTTTTCAGTTCCAAATTAGTCTGGTATAGAGGGCCTCTGCCTTGTGTTTGATTTAGCCAGAGAAGGACTGGAGGGTCTGGCCAGGGAGAGATTAGGTATCCTGCTGTTGTACCTTGCACCCCACTGCCCAGAAGTATCCCTATCTGCTCTAGCAGTTCTGGTCTTGGACTTGATCTTGAAGTTTCCTAAGCTTATTGTCTTGGGCGACTTCAGTATCTATGCCAAGGCCAGATTGCATGTGGCAGAGAAGGAATTCATGGCCACAATAGCAACCATAGGCCTATCCCAGATGGTGAGGGGCCCAACATGCTACACTTGGTATTCTGCACTGACCTTGAGGCAGGGTCCAATGATTGGGAGTGCTGAGTGCTCACCCTTGCCATGGTCGAATCATTACCGCCTGCCATCCAAGCATGTCTGCCTGACTTCATGGGTGTAGAACCAGTCCAGATGGCCCACCCCAAAAGACTCATGTAACCAGAGGGGTTACAGAATGCTCTTGGGGAGATACCTGTTGATCTCAATAGTTGCTCCATTGATGACCTAGTAGCCTTTGGGAATGTGTGGTTGGAATGTGTCATTGATGGATGGCTTCTAGGCATCCACTCCCAACGTCTTGCTCCACAGGTCCCTATGCTTCACGGAGGACCTGGGGTGGCTGAAACACAAAGGGAGGTGGTTGGAGTGATGGTGATATCGCACTTGCACTCAAGATGATCAGTTGCGGCACAGAGTGTTTTTGAGATCCTATGCCATGGTGGTGAAGGCAGCAAAGAAGAGGTTCTTTGCTGCACTCATTGTGTCTGCTCAATCGCATCCAGCAGAGCTGTTCCCAGGTAGTGAGAGGTCTGGTCAGTCCAGCCTGTCTCCATCTGGAACTGGATTTATCCACATCCCACTGTGACATCTTTTTTGAGATACTTCTTGGATAAAATCTCTTGCATTGAGCATGACTTTGACTGTCATTTCTGGGACAGTGGTGGAGCCTGAGGTTAGAAATGCCCTGTCTGGTCAGGATTTGTGGGATAATTTTCCAATTGGTGACACCTGCCAATGCAACCAATATGCTGGGGTCTGTTTGAGCCACAACTTCTGAATTAGGTCCTTGCACGTCCTCGTTGATAAAAGCCACCAGGGTGACGTTGGGGCCAGTGCAGGAGGGGGTTATCAATGCCTCCCTTTGGGAGGTCAGGGTACCGGACTGCCTCAAAAAAGCTGTGGTCCAGCCCCTGCTCAAAAAACTATCACTTGACATTGGTGGCCTGGCGAGCTACTGGCCTGTCTCTATGGGTGATGGCTGGTCAGCTACAGTTGCATCTGGAAGGCATTGGTTTTCTTGATCCCATGCAGTCTGACTTTCCTCTGGGCTATGCCATGGAGACAGTACTTGTGGCATTGGCTGACGGCCTCCTGGTAGAAATGGATACGGGTCATATGGCCCTGCTGGTTCTACTAGATCGATCAGTGACTTTTGATACTGTTAACCATGAGATTTTTGTGGCCCACCTGCAGGACCTAGACAGGGTGGATGGGACCATCCTGCAGTGGTTCCATTCCTACCTCGCTGGAAGATCTCAGTGGGTGGTGCTAGGGGACTTCATCATCCCCTGGGGGCTTCCTATGTGGGGTCCCACAGGACTCTATTTTGTCCCCCCTCTTGTGTAACATGTATATCAAGCTGCTAGGGGAGGTCATACATAGCTGGGGTGGTTCGCTGTCACCAATATACTGCCAACAACCAGCTGTATTTGTCATTTTTATCTGACCCTGGTCCTGCTGTCTTGTTACTGCCCTGATGTCTGGCAGCTGTGGGGGATTGGATGAGGTTGAGCTGATTGAAGTTCAGTCCCAATAAGACAAGAGGTGATGCTCGTGGGGGGTAGCAGTGATCTGAGGGAAGAGGTTGCCCCTTTACCTTTGGGGGTATTTGTCCTCCATTGGTACCATCTGTGTGGAGTCTGGAGGTGCTCCCAGATTTGCAGTTGCACCTGGTGACTCAGGTGTTTGGCTGTGGCCAGGGGCACCTTTTTTCAATTACATCTGGTGAAGAGGCTCTGACCATATGTCTCAGTCTCTGACCTCACCACAGTCATCCATGCATTGATCACCTCGAGGCTAGACTGCAATGTGCTCTACGTGAGGCTGCCCATTGTGATGGTTCAGAAGCTTCTGCTGGTGCAAAATGCAGCGGCCCACCTGCTTACGGGGTTGATCTGCAGGAAGCATATTCAACCAGTGCTCCGAGAACTGCACTGGCTGCCTATTGTCTTCCGGGCCCATTTCAAAGATCTGGTTTTGATCTTTTTAAAGCCCTTCACAGCCTGGGCCCAGCTTACCTGGAAGATCGCCTCACCCTCAGGGCCCCGGGTGGCCCCTGCAGTTGTCCGGTACCACCCTCCTGGAAATCCTGCATTATTGATGTGTTTGTATGGACCAGAGGGCATTCTCATCAGCCACACTGTTGCTTTGATATTCCCTCCTGGTGGAGGTTTGCCTCAACCTGGATCACCTTGCCTTCCACTGAAACTGCAAGACCTGGCTCTTCTGTCAGACATTTGGAGGGGGGAGTGGGACGGGGGGGTAATTGGGTTGGGGGGAAAGAGGGGTTTTATTCATGCACAGACTTGTTCTTTGTTTCATATATGCTGATTTTTATATTTATTTATATTTATTTTATTTTTATTTATATTGTTTTTTATATTACGGTTTTATTGAAATTGATATCGGAAGCCACCCTGAGTCACCTTTGTTGTGAGGGATGGGGAATGAATGAATGAATAAATAAATAAAATAATTTTTTGCCAAAGCCAATAGTATAGCTGGGTTCCAAAAAGGATTGGATAAGTTCTTGGAAGTTAGGTCCATTAATGGCTATTAGCCAAGTAGGTTTGGGGGACATTAATCTCTGATTGTTTAGAGCTGGGAGTGAACAACAGGGAATGTATTTCCCCATTATGACCTGTTAGGTATTTCTCCTAAGCGATCAGGATTGGCCACTATCAGAGACAGGATACTGGGCTCAATGAACTATTGGTCTGATCCAGTTTGGTACTTCTTATGTTCTTACGTATTACTTGTGGGTAGCAAATAATTTACCCTTTCAGGCCAACAGCAGATCCATCACCAAAGAACAGTTCATAGCATAGAAGGCAGGCAGACTTCCATATCTCTGTGGCAGGACTGTGCCTTTGGTTCTCTGAGAATGGCAAGGACACAGCCCTGACATAGTGGCATGTGGATAAAAGGCTCTCTAATGGGCTGCGCTCCAAATTTGGGTCCCCACTACATGGCCCATGTGCTTACACTGATGATACAGAGAGGGGATAGATGCAGTGTGGCACTAAATAGGTAGGGGAGTATAATTCATATCGTTTTAATTAATAATGAAAATGAATTTTATTTATTTATTTATTTATTATTACTAGCGATGGGACCCCAGGGCAATTACCGGATACCGGATTTACCGGTTTTCCGGTTCTCAAAGAACCGGATTCTCGGATTAAATCCGGTATCCGGTACCGGTTTTATTCCATT
>QEPC01010447.1:651534-665285 GCA_003113815.1 Sphenodon punctatus
GAGGGGGACCCTTTTGGGAAGAGCATATTTTTGCAGCAGATAACTGGAAATGTGAGGCTTGAATGTTTCATGTTTTGTTGTGCAGACTTTGTGTTGATTGGGAGTATGTATTACTCTATTTTATTTCTTTTTGTTATTTTTGTGGGGGGCAAATGCCAGTAATTACTTTGTCATGTTAATAAACTAATTCATTCATTCTGTACTAGAGATATAGGGCCCCACCAGGGTCCTCATATTTCTAAGGAGCAGCCGTAATAAGAGGGAGGGATCCAATAGAGGGTAGCCTGGGCAGTAGTGATTGTGAATGTATAAACCTAATTTTAAATGTATCTGTGTAGGTACAAGGGGTTTTTCTAATCTTTTATGTCTGTATGTTTTTTGTCTTTTGTATGTTGACAATGACCAATGGTCACGTTCAAATAAATTGAATTGAATTGTATGTATTTAACTACAGACTCTTCTTCTGTTTGTGATTCCCCCCATCCCATATATATGGGATGTGTGTATATAGATAGATAGATAGATAGATAGATAGTTGTAGGAGTTAGCTTAGTGATAGAGATAGCGTTAGTGATTTAGTTTTAGTGTTTGTAGGAGCAGGGGTCTGTGTACTTATTAGATAATCAATTTAGTTCATAGCATTTAGAATAGTTAATAGCAGTTAGATTTAGTGTAGATAGATATATATAATATTAGATTAAAAAAAATAAATTAAAAAACCCCATATAAAAAACAAATAAAAAACAAAAGAAAACCATATAAAACCCAATAAAAAACCAAAAAAACATAAAAAACACAAAAACACCCATAACAACATTCCCCGAATGGCCGAACAGCTGAATGGCCTAGCCGAACAGCCTGTTCGGGGGTCGAACCGAACAGTCGAACCCGAACTCAGAGAACTAGCCGAACTGCCGAACCGAACGGCCGAACCGAACACAGCCAAACTGAACGGACGAACTGAACGCAGCCGAACCGAACGGCCGAACCTGAACCGCGATCTGTTCACCCATCCCTACACCCCACAGGGGCAGAGCACAGGCACAGGGAGAGGGCAGACGGATGGGGAACAGACCCGAAGTGGCCTGGAAATGGTCTGGAAGGCAGCCAGGACACCCCCACCCCCTGACAGTGAGGGTGCACTGAATGGGATGGAGGCGAGCTGGAGTCAAAGCGCTGAGCAGGCAACCGCAACCCCACCCAGGAGGGCGCCGGGAGATGCAGTCTGGGGGGGCCAGACCCCCACAGTCACAGAGTCAATGGGGGTACGGGCACGGGTGGGGCTGTAGCCAGATGAGGATGGACAACATCAGCCGGAGAGTCGGGGGCCGGCTCAGAGAGCAGGACACAGCTACAGGAGAAGGCAGTCACAGAGGGGGAACACCAGTTGTAGAGGAGGACAGGGGGGCCCGTGGAGGGGGCCCAGAGTCAAAGGCAGGAGCACCGGAACTCCCGGAACCACCCTGCACAGCAGCAAGCCAGGGACATCATGGAGGGAGTGGTCATCAACCCACGGCATCAGGGCAGAGGTGGGAGTTCACAGTGGGTCCAGAATCCAGGGTCCAAAAGGCACAGTGGGCCTCACAGCCAGCTGCAGGGAGTCACGAAGGGGGCCAGGGCTGGGAAGCCCAGCCGGTGCACAAAGTGCGGCCACTGAAGCATGCTCCAAAGGTATCCCAGTGCAGACATGCAGTGGGCGACAAGGTAGTACGCCTTAAAGGGATCCTGCATGATGAGTCCCACCTCGACATCGTATCGGGACCACACGCCAGCCAGCTCCGTCTCTGTGGGCTCCGACAAGCCATAGTCAGCAGCAGGGGGCTACGGAAGGTGACCTAGCTCCAACAGGCGGTGGTAGGTCACCCCACATGACCACTGGTAACCACAGGCCCCGTGGACGCAGCTAAAGAAGGAAACAGTCAGGGCAGGGACCGCCTCTGCCAGACAGGCCGGCCAGGCTGCACACAGAGAGAGCAGACATGGTCTCCGTCGCTGACCACCCCACATGTGAGCACCTCATCTCTGGGATGCGCCCATCAGGAAAGGGATGCAGGCCCAGCGTCTCCGCATGCAGCCGTCAATCGCGGACGCTCATCTCATAGCCAAAGTACCGCAGCCCAGAGCTCAGACTCACATAGGCACCAGAGAGGCTGTCCGGGTATCTCAGGAGCAATTGCACTGCTGGAGAATGCCACAGGTCACACAGGGCCATGGTCCAGCCATGGGGGGCGCCGGGTGGGGTGGGGCCCGCAAGCCATGGGGAAGCACTGCCAGCCATGGTCCAGCAAGTGGCGGCTAATAACTGAAAGGAATGAGGGGCCCCACAATTCCAGAAGGGACGGGAGGGGAGGAAGGCGAGCACCAAGCCCAAGCGGTAAGGGCACAGGCTGCAACATGGCATGGCAAAAAAATGAGGTGTGGGGTGCGGATCCAGCACAGCTTCTGGAACTGAGCACACAGACAGGACAGTCTACACAGAGATCAGGTCGGTGAGGACAACAGGCAGCCAACACAGATAGGTGGGAGGTGATGACAGCTGTACTGCAGCTGCTGCCCACACGCCCAGGCGCAGGCGGGCCGGTGTGCTATGCCCCATGCTGGGACCACAGGTGCGCTCGATGGGCTGCTCCCTACCATCATGCCCTGGCCGCCCTGCAGCAAGCCAGGCTAGCCAGCCAAGGGGACCGGGCGAAGGTGACCCGGGGTCCCCCACACAGGTGCTGGGTCGCGGATAGGGGGTGGGGCTAGGCCGGTGCCAGCCTATAACAGGTGCATCTGCACCCCATCTGGGACACTGGACACAATAGATGTGGGGCAATTAGGCACCTGCGGAATGCACCTAGCCATCTGCGCAGAGTGGTATCGCTCGCGCACGGACACCATGCGCATCCAGACGGCAGAGGTGTACCTGGCTGCCCAGCTGTGGGTGTGCATGGCCTGGAGTGCAGCTAGAGCCAGGCAAGCCCACCACGGGTGCAGACACTCCCTGGCCTCGCTCAGGTCCCAGCGGGTGTCCGGGGCGGCCCTTAGCCATGGCCGGGAGCGGGCACCGGCACTTCGTGAGGTAGCCAGCCGCCACCTATTACGGAGAGAGACCATGGGGCATGCAGCCCTGCTCACTATGCCCACTGCCCGGTGGGTATGAGTCACAGAGCCGACACAGGGCTGGTGGGCCTGGGCGCTGACTCACCTAGAGGGCTCACCTAGAGGGCTCACTTTCGGATGGACAGGCACAGCCTCCTGCGACTGGCAGAGCAGTTGACGCCCTTTTTGGAGCAGCAGCACACCCCCATGCGGGCCCCAATTCCCATTGTCCAGCATGTGGTCATTGGGGTCTGGGCTCTGGCAACACCCGACTCCTGCCGGTCCGTCTCACAGCACTTCGGTGTTGGGGTGTGCACCATTGCTGGGATCCTGCGAGACGTCTGTGAGGTGGTGGAGGGCGTGCTTCTGGACCAAGCGATCCAGCTGGTGGACCAGGAGTCTGTGCTGGCTGGCTTCATGGCTGGGGGCTTCCCCAACTGCATGGGCACTGTGGAGGGCACCCACATAGAGATTCTTTGCCCATCTGATGGGGAGGCCTCGGAGTATGTCAACCGACACGGGTACCACTCCCTGCAGCTGCAGGCGGTTGTGGACCACCAGGGCCGGTTCACGGACATTTACACTGGCCACTCCGGCCAAAGCTACGATGCCCGAATCATGACCATCTCTCTCTTTTTATTTTTATTTTATTTATTTATTTAAAATTTATATCCCGCCCCTCCTGCCCACAGGGCAGCCCTTCTATGGCCGGATGTACCATGGGGACTTTGCAAACATGGGGATGTCCTGGAACGAGGGCGTGCTGATGCCCCCCTGCATCCTGGGGGGCCTGGCCTATTCCCTTACCCAGTGGCTGATGAAGGCATACCCAGTTGCCAGGATCCCTGTGGAGGCACTCTACAATACCCACCTGTGTGCCTGCCAGAACGTGGTCAAGAGGGCCTTTGGGGCCCTCAAGCAGCACTGGAGGTGCCTTGTGGGCCAGCTGGACTACAAGGTGGAGACCCCAGGCCTGGTGAGCCTGCTGTGAGCTGCACAACGTGTTTGAGACTGATGGGGCCACCCTCAACTACCTTGTGCCACGGCATTCACCTGGCCCCATGCCTCTGTACGTGAATGCTGAGAACCCGAGGGAGTACCGATACGCAAAGCGCATCCAAGCTGCCCTGGTGAGGCGGATCAGCTGGGAGGCTGCAGTGTGAGGCCGCATGCCACTGTCACCACCACCCTGGGTCCGTCACCGGCACCCAGCCCCCGCCCCTGGATACCCTCCCACTCCCATCCCCAGGGCCCTGTCGCATGGTAACAGCTGCTATGGTAGTGACTGTACATTTATTGTGCATACACCATTCATGTATCCCCACCACCACAACCACCACCCACCACCCACTGCCATGCCCCCCCCTTGGCCCATCCCCTCTGGTCCATCTCCCCTCTCACCCACTTGCTTACTCTAAATGTCGGTCTCAGTGACCTCAGAGTCCGGCCCCTCGGTGTTACTGGGTTCCCCCTGCATCCCCTGGTTAAGGGCTACTTGTGTGCCGGCTGTGGATCCTCCACGGTTGGACATCGGGTGGGGGCTCTTGGGGGTTGTGCGTGAGGAGGGCCTGCTGCTCCCTGAGGTCCTGTGGCATTCCTCTTCGGGGGAGGGGCCCCTGGAGCCAGTGCCTTCTAGCAGGGTGGCGAGGGGAGGGGGTACCTCGGCCCGTTCCTTGCCCTGGACCACTGTGCTCCCCACGAGGCACGGAGTGACTATCGATCCCTTCATGTGGAGGATGCGGTCCAGAGCATCATAGTAGGGGGTGGTCCGGGCTCCATTCCCGGACTGCCGGTTGTTGTTCTTGATGGTCTTGACTTGTACCTCTCTTGAGATCCTTCACCTTTGAGTGGCACTGGGCCACTGTCCTTTGGTGCCCCGCTGCCTCCATATCCTGCACAATCTCCTGGTACACGTGCTCATTCCTCTGGTTCACCGCTAGCTCCAGCTGGTGCTCCATGGACCCCCATATCCTGATAAAGTCCTGGGTTTTCTGTGCCCCTATTGTTATTATTATTATTATTAACAAACATTTATATAGCGCCAGCAGTGTATATGGCACTTTACAAAGTAATAAAATAGACACGGTCCCTGCCCCTAGGGCTTACAATCTGAGTGACAGGAGCTGGGGGAGAGACATAGGAAGGGGAACAGAGGGAGAGACAAGGGGTCTAACATTCATGAAGATGCGAGGTCTCAAGTGCACGTACTTGGCTTGGTTACGATGAGAATGACAGCAGGCAGGTCCATGTGGCAAGGATAAGGGTAAACAGATCGTAGGTATAGGAATAGTGGCTCAGCAGGATAAAGAGTCAGACAGAGCAGAGCGAAAGAGGTGAGTTTTAAGGAGAGATTTGAAGGTATGAAGGGAGGGGGCAAGGCGGATGTGGACAGGGAGGGAGTTCCAGGCATGGGGGGCAGCAAGTGAGAAGGGACGAAGGCGCTTAGGGGAGCAGGGAAGGCGTGGAAGGGTGAGAGAAGGGACAGAGGAGGAGCGAAGTGCACGGGCTGGAGTATGGAGGGCGATAAGTGCAGAGAGGTAGGGGGGAGCAAGGTTGTGAAGAGCTTTATAGGTGAAGACTAGGAGCTTGTGCAGGATTCGTTCAGGAAGGGGAAGCCAGTGAAGCGAAGAGAGGAGGGGCTGCACATGGTCGAAGCGACTGGCGAGGTAGATGACCCTGGCAGCAGAGTTTTGGACAGAGATGAGGGGAGAAAGGTGAGACCGGGGAAGGCCAGTGAGAAGGAGGTTACAGTAATCGAGGCGAGAGATGACCAGAGCATGAACAAGAGTTTTGGCAGACGAGACAGAGAGAAAAGGGCGAATCTTAGCAATGTTATGGAGGGAGAAGCGACAGGATTTAGCAACAGAGTCAATGTAGGGTTTAAAAGAAAGGGGTGAGTCAAAGATGAAGCCTAGGCTACGGGCTTGGGGGACAGGCAGGATGGTGACTCCATCAATAGTTATTGACAGTGAGGAAGGAGAGGAAGGATGAGGGGGGAAGATAAGGAGTTCAGTTTTAGCCATGTTGAGTTTGAGTTGACGTTGAGACATCCAGGTAGAGATGTCAGAGAGACAGTTGATGAGACGAGCTTGAACAGAGGGAGAGAGAGAGGGAGTAGAGAGATAGAGTTGAGTGTCATCAGCATAGAGGTGGTATTGGAAGCCATGGGAGGCAATGAGTTTGCCTAAGGATGAGGTATAGATCGAGAAGAGGAGAGGGCCAAGAACAGAGCCTTGAGGAACACCAACTGAGAGGGGGAAGGAGGAGGAGGCGGAGTTGGAGAGAGACACATTAAAGGAGCGGTCAGAGAGGTAGGAGGAGAACCAGTTATGGACAGAGCCACAAAAGCCAAGGGAGTGAAGGGAATCCAGCAAGAGTGAGTGGTCAACAGTATCGAAGGCAGCAGAGAGATCAAGGAGGACAAGAATGGAATAGAGACGTTTAGATTTAGCCACCAGAAGATCGTTGGTGATCTTAGCGAGAGCAGTTTCAGTAGAATGAAGGGGGCGGAAGCCAGATTGGAGGGGGTCAAGGGAGAAGTTGGAGGATAGGAAGTCAAGGCAGTGGGATAGGAGGATAGGAAGTCATTGCCCCCCTCGGTGCTACGGCCGTCTCCCGCGTGGGCCGTCCTGGTTCTTCTCCTCCTCCACCACCTCCTCCTCTGCATGCCCTGCCCATCTCTTCTGGGGGGGCTCTATCTCCCGGGCCCGTTTCTTTGTCTGTGTGTCATAAGGGTGGTGGTGGTTAGTGTCCTGGGTGCCTGGGCCCCATGGCCCTTCCCCCTTCCCCATCCCATGGGCCCATCCCACCCCCCTTGGTGTTCTAGTGCCGCTGCCCCCCTTGCTTCCCTTACCTGTTTCCGGGGTGCCTCCTTCCCTGGTCCGGTTATCGGCTCTGGGGTGCCCTGGTTTGGCTGCTGCTGCTCTCCCTCCACCACCTCCATATGCAGCATGACCAGCGCCAGCACCTCCTCCTCTTCCCTTGCTCTCTCACCCTCCGCTCTCCTCTCCCTTCCACCTCGCTCTATCCCGCCATGTCCCCCTATTGCTGTGTGTCTTTTAAATATTCCTCCCTGGTCTGTGCTGCTGCTCGTTGCCTGGCAGCGATGCTGCGTGCTTTGTCCCCAGCTGGGAATCTTTTTGATTGCGCCCGGCTGGTGATTGCCGTTCAGTCGTTACTTTTTGCTGTTTCCTGGTGGGAATTGCTTTGACCACCCTTTTGGAGATGGTCCAGGCCAAACCTACCGAAGGGTGGTTAGCTTTGTCCCCTGCTGCTGATTGTCTGTGGTGAACATCTGGCGACCGCCGAACAAACGTTCAGGGCCCTTTGGCCCCGCCGCTGGGTTGAGTGTGGTTCACTGTGGTTGACTGTGATCTCATAACGTCTGAAAACACCCATCAGCTCCTTTTGGGGATGAGTTGCCAGGAGCACATTACATATGTGTTCCAAAGTCTTCACTGGCTGCCTATAGAGTTCTAGGCATAATTCAAGGTGCTGTTTTTTTACTTATAAACCCTTAAACAGTCTGGGTCCCATATATCTAAGAGACCGCCTGTCCTACCATGTTCTATCACAGCCCCTATGTTTGCCTGGGAGTGCCCTCTTACAGGTTCCATCTGTTATCCTTGACCATAGGATAGGAATTTGCAGGAGGGTGTTCTCGGTTGCTGCCCTGATTCTATGGAACTGCCATCCCAAGGAGGTTCGCTTGAGCCTGAGCATGCTTTGGAGGCGGTGACCAACTTTTTTATTTAGAAGAGCATTTTGTGGGTGGGGATGAGGGCTGGTTGCATTATTGGGTATTGGTGTGGGGGGGGAGGGAGGGTTTTGTGGTACTAATTTTTATTATTTTATTATTATAAGCCACTCTGAACCGTTGTGGAAGGGTGGTGTATAAATTTTTAAAATAAATAAATAAATAAATAAATAAAAGTTAATGTCTATGGGTTTTTTTTGGTCAATATTGCATTTTTCTAATGATGGGGGGCGAGGTTACTGAAAATGCCAGAACTGATTTTAGGTCCCAGTCCAAAATGCCAGAACTGATTTTAGATCCCAGTCCTCCACTACCAGTAGGAGTGTTCACCTCAAAATTGAAAAGACCAGGAAGAGGCCAATATTGCCCATTTCAAGGTTGGAAACAAAAGCCAGGAAAACTTAGCTGGTTTATTTAGTTTTCGTTACTGATTTGTCTTCCCCACACCCTGTACTGAGTTCTGGTCGTCATATAGAATAAATAACAAGATCTCCTGTAATATGTTCATCTGTAGGAGAGGCAGGTTAGTCCAGTCCTTCCCTGCTCTGACAAGCTCTTGGCTAGGAATCATGGCTTCTGAGCCAGGGTTGGGCCCCAGCAACTGATGTTTAACCAATTAAGCATTACCTACAGCATAAAGTGCTTATTAATGTCCTTTAAGTACAAAAATGTATTGTTACATAATCGGCATATATATATGGAATCATTATCACAGACCTCAAATCACCCTGGCACATAAGATTCCGATCAAGAAATCTCAGTTAGTAAAGCTTTACTCTCATCTGTTTCCCATAATTTTATTTATTTATTTAAATTTTTATCCCAGCCTTCCCTATAAAAGGCTAAGATATAACTATATAGAGCATATATAAAAACGTATTAGTAAGTTCATAAAAACAGTAAGAGACAGTATTAAACACAGGCCAGTTTCCCCCAAGCTTAGATGAATAGCGAGAGTAAAAGTTATAAACATGCCAACTGGAATTATTTCCCAGTCATATTTCTTATGTACTTCTTTTTAACATTGATGTGTTGCTTTATTACACTTGTATGTCCACTCGGAAGTTGCTGTCTCTTATCATGCTGAATTCCATTGGAAATAATCTCTACCAGAGACCACAGTACAGAATGGCACAATGCATTTTGTTGCACACTGTCTTGTGCTAGAAGGCAAATGAGAGTGCAATATGGCTGTAGTTAAAAATGAGATTTCCTCTGAGTTCACCTACCCTTGGAGCTAAACTGTGGTTTGATGTCTCATGGTCAACTCATGTACTGGGGATTAAGTTAATTAAAAGAGTTGGCCTACTCTATTAAGGTTCCCCGTGGACTAATTATTAAAGTGCCGTGGTCCATTACAGACGTATAGCAGTCGAAAGTCACAAAGGGAGCTGCTTATATTCTGAGCACTCCAGCTCCCAGTAGATTATCTCTTGCATTAAAAGAAAACACACACTGAGAAGCAGATTGCCTTCTGCATGGCTATTGTGCAATCAAAGGAGATGGAGAGAAAACAGGAAATCACAGTTTCCTGTTCATTAATTTATTAAATATAATTCTGCATGCATTTTGCCTAGCCAAATTCCTTACAGATACAAAAGGTCTTCTCCCTAACTGATTTGGCTTTGCTTTTTTTAAAACTCACATCATTATTATGTAGGTCTAGAGCTTCATATTAAAATATGAAGTATTGATTTTTTAAAACACAATTATTTTTTATTTTTTATAAAGGAAAAGAAATGTACCAAATTTCAGGAACAGGTCCTCAAACTTGTACATCTGGAATCCTAGGGCAGTGGCCAGTTCTTCACTGCCACTACCTTACCTTGCCTTTGGCCTGGAACTTCCCCTGTTTCCACTTAGGCCTGTAATGATATGTGGCAGTGTCTTGATAATTCTGTCAGAAACCTCCAATTCATTGCCGTTTCACCAACATGGCATGGACATGGCATCCCTATGCTTGTTCTGATGTTTGCTGACACTTTCTGCTATTGCCCGTTGCTATTTGTTAGCAGAGTAGAAATTGTCAGAAACTGTCGCAAGTCCCATAAAGTGGAAATTGCCACAAAATGTCGGAATGTGTCACTAAAGTATTGGAAAAACTGTCGGAACTGTCAGAAATTGTCACTATCTTAAGTGCTGCAAAAACTGTCGGAAACGTTGGAAATTGTCACTGTATCTTAAATACCTGGAAATGTTGGAAAATGTCAGATAGTGCCGCAAATTGATGAGTAAATGCCATTGGAGCAGTGGCAAGACAGTTAAAACATTGTCAGTAAACAGCAAAATGGCAAACAACGCTTTTGCCTCAGGCCTGCTTCCACTCCCTTGCCACATCTCTCCAGCTCCCTGATTGGCTGCCTGTCCCTGTCCAGGCAGACTCGGAAGCATTCTGGACACAGGTCAGAGAATACCAGACACAGACCAGGAAGTATTGAACCCCTGGCTTCCAGTTGCTGCTGGACAGTCATTATCTGGGCAGGCAGCAAATCAGAAGCTGGGGAGATATGACAAGAGACTGGACCCAGAGATTGGGTCCTTTCTAAAGGCAAGGTGAGGTAGTGGCACTGAGGAACCAGTCACCACCCTAGAACTCCAGATATACCAATTTGAGGTGCAGTGAACACTCAAGGCATGGATAAGGCCCAATGGCATTATTCCCAATTTACAGTGAGAGCAGCAAAAGTGAATCGGGGAGAGGTGGGAAACTATGTCTGGTCACAGAATCAAGATGGTGTTCTAAAATATTTTTTAGCATGGACATAGTTTCAATTTTTCTTTGTTTTAGGGCTGCTTTTGTTTGGGCACTGCTCCTTGGCATACCACACCTCCAATCATTCATGCCTGCTGCTCAGTTCCCATGAAGCATCTGTGTGTCTCATGACTGCATAGAACCAGATGATATGATTTGGTAACCACTTCAGATATTCACATCACTAAGGTTTACACATGTCATACAGGAAATGCTATCTGTCAATGTGCACTTCCCAAGCACACATGTTTATGCTTTTACATGTACATACAGAAAGAAAAGGCAGAAAAAGATGAGAAACCTTTGTTTGCTAGTTCTGGCCATATTGTAGATCAACATAAAAGACTTCTGGATTTTAAATACAAATTATTGCTCTTTACTTACCAACCAATCTTATTATTTAATGATTAATAGTCTTTGTTAACCATTAATTATGCATTGTAAATTATACTTGTATTCATTTTAAATAGCTAGATTATCTGATTGATTTGACAAAAATAACCCCATCATATTTAATTGTAGATTTGCATAAACTTGCATGCAAAGAGACATTTCACAGTGCTTCATTAATCAAAGGTACGAAAAGCAACAACAGACTGAATGACATGAGACTAAGTTTAGTAAATTATAGTCATCTTTGTCTTCAAAGGTATTATATTAAATCTTATTTCATTATGCTTGGGAATTCTTAAAAGTTGTATCAAAACCTAAGCCTTGTATACAATACAGCCAGGGAACCATTTTCACGGCATTTCCCCCCATTGCCGCTAATGAGGGAAATGCAGTGAACACAAGTTGCTACATACAACCGAACCACATGTGTGAGGGGAAAAATAGTGATGAAAGAAAATGCCAATTATACTCTAAGCAATATCATGGTGAAATTCTGCAAGATTTGTCTAGCCTTTGAGGAAAGGTGGGATATAATTTTTGATAAATAACATAAAATAAATAAATCCTAAGACCCTCCCGTGCAGTGCTGAGTTTCTTCAGCTGCAAGTTTTTTCAACAGGAAGAAGTAGGATTTTGTTGATTATGGCATAGACATTAGTGTACCTATATAAGGATTCTATAAAGGGGGCAGCTGTGCAGCTGCTTTATATAGCTCAGGAAGGCCCCTAGCTAAGAGGGAAGGGAGGATGGCAAAAAGAAGTGCTGCCCACATCCCCTTTAGAAATCTTTAAATAGTTAAATATTTGTTATATTGAACAATTATATTATATTGAACATATATGTTTGTCTAGCTATCGACTGATCAATCTAGATCGACACACATTCTAGATCGACACACAGATTCTAGATCTAGATCTAGAACCAGGTCTAGATATACACAGATTCTAGATCTAGATAGATAAATAGACGCACACATTTTATAATACATAAATTATATGTATATGTATACACATTCTTTTTCTTAAGAAAAATAAAGTTTTTTTAACAGCTTCTAAGAATTAATTTTTAGCCAAGCACATGGACTTTAATGGCAACCACAGTTGCCCCCCTTGTCATGTACTCTGAGCCCCCTCATTCCAATGTCCTAGTTATGGGCTTGACCATAGGAGAGAGGCTACGGGCCAAATCCAACCTGCATTTTTTGTTTTACCTCTTTTAAATCCTGGATCTACCCTCGCACACTGAAAAAATTAGCAATATGTCACAAGGTTAACACCATTTTCTCTTGTGTGTTGGGGAAGGATGGAAGCTGTGGACAGTCTCAGATGAGAAAACCATAGGTAGAAACACACAAAATGATGGCAGCACAGCAACGGTCTGACCTGGCCTATGGAGGAAATGGAAACTTATGGCGGACATGGGATGGGCCAGGTCACGTTGCAGAAGAAATGTGCCCATGACTGAGGCACCATCCTTCCACTCACACAGCCCAAGGAAGGTGGGGAAAACCACAAATGTGGCCAACCCCACCCCTGTGCTGCACCCAGCACACAACCCCGTGCCATCACAGGCAGCCATGGTGGCCAATGATGGATACCGGCCCGGCAACAGACATAATAGCCTGCTGTGTCCTGCTTTGGCCCAGTCGAGCAGGCCTTAGCCTGAGTTGAAATTTTCCTAGCTCACAGCCCGGGCTAGTTTCCATCACTACTCGGGACAATCCCAAGCTAACATCTGGTGGTGCCTGCACACACATGCAGATGAGGTCTGTGCCAAAGCGGGCTACAGTGTGCTATTGACACGTCTGTTTTTACCCTGTGTATCAGGTGACTATTTTTGAAAGATCACAGATTTAAACATATGGAACAGAGTTCTAAGAATATTTCTGACATTGTATGGTTTGTTTAGGACTGGGAAAAGTTTAGTGTGCCTTCATTCAAAAGTTTGATCAGCCTTCATTCCTGTTTCCATTTGTCCTCATGTTGCCAAGCAGAATCTCTTCCTGGCTTTTGGTTCCTCAGATGGAAACAAAATGTCTTAGGAATGGCATTTGAAGTATTTAATAGAACATTGCATTATGAGAATTATTCTGTTCTCTGGGAACACACACAATTCTAAAGTATTTCAACTTTATTAAAGTTATTTGTTTTATTTCTAATTTCTATGCATTAGATAGGTTACCCACAGGAAGGTAATTTTTCCATATTAGATATGATTGAAAAGCAAAGTAGTTAGGGCTACCTAAATGTAACTCTATTTGCTATGTAGGGTTGATAAAAATATAATTCACTCGATTGTTACAATCAGGTTTTATTATTATGCATTTCAATTTATTTGACGTAGAGCACCTTGAGATTTAAAAGGTCTGTAGCACTGACACCAATTCCCTACAAATTGTTTATTCCATTCTTAGGCAATCATTTTGTATTTGTCTCACTGGAGAATGTTATTGGATGTGTGTGTGTGGGTGGGAGGGGGTTCTTTAAAACATTTTTTTTTATCATGTTAGACTAGTTATATACATAAAGATGCAAGAAACTGAATCATTGTTAAGTGACTAGGGGGCTGATTGTAATAACTTCCCCAAATAAAGAACAGCCCACTATTAATAATGAATTTCCATCTCATCTATAGATAGAGGTAAGTATCATTATCTTGTTTCTACAGATAGGGAACATAGGTGAGAGAGGTGAAGTGATTTTATGAAGGTCTCCCAACAAATCAGTGGCAGAGCAAGAATAGAACTTAGGGTGATTTCAGACGTTA
>QEPC01010447.1:683228-694046 GCA_003113815.1 Sphenodon punctatus
CCCTTGCAATGCACTGTGTTTTGTGGGCATGAATTTAAAGTCAGAGCTCTTTGGGGATGTGCGAATACTGGGTGGGGTTGATGTTTGGCTCATTCGAGTTTCGGCCCCCCTGAAACCGTTTGGGGTTCGGACCGTTCGGGGCCAGGGGGCCCGGTTTTCCATCCAGGCTGCATGGGTGGAAGGAGCACCGGAGCTCATCTCCCCCCTACCATGCCCAGCCTTTAAAATTATTTATTTTTTAACACACAGACACAGACACAGACACAGACACAGACACAGACACAGACACAGACACAGACACAGACACAGACACAGACACAGACACACTCTCTCTCTCTCTCTCTCTCTCTCTCTCTCTCCAGGGATCGACCTATCTGGTGGTGCCAGGGCTCCAGCTCCAGGTTTGATGGTGGCAGCGGCAGCAGGTCCAGTGGTGGTGGTGCTCCGGAGCGCATCAGGCCTCTACTAGACTTTCTGGGTCAATCTGGAAGGCCTAGTAGAGGCCTGATGTTCTCTGGAGCACCACTGCCACAGGACCCGGTGCCAGAGCCCCGGCACCACCAGGTAGGTCGATGCCTGGGGTGGGGTTTTTTAAAAAAAATTATGAGGCTGTGAAGGGTGGGGGGAGGTGAGCCCCAGTGCCCCTTCCACCCACACAGCCTGGAGGGGGGAGGAAAAACCTGGTTCCCCCCTACCGTCCACCCGAATGGGTTCTGAACCTGAAATTGTTCGGCTGGTTCGGGCAGCGGGTAGTTCAGATTCGGGGTGTTCATGAACAGGCCAAACCCCAAACCCCCGAACTTGGTTTGCACATCCCTAGAGCTTATTCCCAATCACTGGGAGACACAGCAAGAGGTCTGGAATTGGTTTAGCTGCTCACGCGTTCTGTGCTCTGGGAAGCAAACCTTCTAGGGATGGTTGTGTTCTGGAAGGATGAGTGGGAACAGGTCTACTGGCTGAGACAATGGGTGCTTTTATATGGATGGACTGCCCTGGTGTGGGCGCAGCAGTCCACTTCAACCTCGGGTGGCCCACCCATCTAAAGGCACCCTGCAATGCTAGTGAAGTGGCCTGGCCAAACCCAGGGCACCAGCCCGAAGTGGAACAGCTGTCCGTCTGATGTGTGGATCCATTCCGTGGCTCCACTTCCAGCCGGCTGTTACTCCAGGCAACACCAAAGAGTTGCCAGTGCTGGCCTAGAGCGTTGGGTGATAGTCAGCACAACTCTGTGGTGTTGGGAGGGGTGCCATGCGGGCAGACCAGGGGCTGAGAATTTGTTGGCTCCTTCTTAACCCAACCCAGGTAGGGCTAGATATGGGGGTGTGGTGGATGTAGGGGTGCACCCCTGGAGCAGCTCCGGGGCAGGCTGCCTCCGCTTCCTTCCCAAAGGCTCATCCCTTCCCCTCCTCCTAATTCTCTGCTCTTTTCCACCCCTTTGAGCAGTGTTTCTCTTATACCATCTGCGCTGATGTCTCCACCGGCAACCCATGCCTGGACCTGAATCTAGACAACATTCTGTCTTCATTGTTTAGACAGGTGAGGAGGGTCAGGTGCTGCTCTAACCTACATCCATGTGGGGCAGAGATCTAATTCACTGATACACTCTATCTCCATCTATTTATTTATTTATTTTTAATGTCTCTTTTATGTATCTCTCTCTCTCTGTAACATTACCCATTTAATTTAATTATTTATTTATTTATATCCCACCTCTCCTGCCTAGGTAGCTTGAGGCGGCTTTTTATAGTATCTGAGCCCCTTAACATCTTTACTGTATTAATCCTCACAACATCTCTGTGATATAGCAAATTCCCGTTGTTCTCATTTTACAGATGGGTTTGTGAGTCGCAAAGAGACTAAGTGACTTGCCCACGGACACACAGTCTGTGGCAGAGCAGGGAGAGGAAGCTCTCCAAATTCAGTTAAATGGTGCATAAAAACAAACCCCTTATCATCTGTCACAGATGGGTACAACCCACCCAAGATAGGGTCTGGGGTTTAGAATAATAGAATTTTAGGGTGGGAAGAGACATAAAAGGTCATCTAGTCCAACCCCCTACTCGGCGGTAGGCTATCCCTGTCTACAGCATCACAGACAGATGCTTTTCCGGCTGGGTTTTGAAGACGTCCATTCCACAACCTCTCTAGGCACTGGGCAGCCACTTCCATTGCCCAACAGTTCTCATAGTTAGGAAGCTTTTCCTAATATTTAATCAAAAATTGACACTGCTGCAATTAAAACTCATTTCCTCTTGTTCTGCCTTCTGTGACAATGGTGAACAAATGCTCACCATCTTTTTTTGGACATCTTTTTAGACACTTAAAGGACTGACCCTGTGTACCTTTGCCAGAACAGTACATAGGTAACCTGGGNCCAATTAAACTGAATATCCCAATAAACCAAAGCACATACGTGAGTATCCTTTTCAGATGTGGATATCATTTAGATACAGAAACATCTGTTTGTTTCCCCGCCAGCACATGTGATGGAGTAGGGCTCAGTAAAGCTGGGAGCTCCTTGATTGGAGAAGGGAAAAGTGCAGGAAAACTGCATCAGCCCAGTTTCACAAATCCCAAGTCAGACTCCTCCTGAGACCCCATTTACCCAGACCCCACCTGATCTTAGGAAGTGTGGATGGGGTTTGATATGACTGTATATTGAACTCTCCCCACAAACACATGAGAGATTTTCAGAGTCTTAGGAGAAGCGACTGTGAAGGAGGGGCCTCTGGTTGAAGTCAAAGGTACTAGAGATTGTTACTCGACGGAGCCCGGCGAGATGAGGCTCTTTGAAAGGGGAAGGGAAGTTTAGGGCATTTTGATACGGATGCTTATCCTGGGATTAGATCATTTGTCCCAGGATGACTTGTCCATCTAAATACAGCATTCAGTGATTATAATCCCAGAATCACTGAACAACCGTGCGATTACAAACCCTCTTTTTTGATGGTTTGTAATATCTGGTTGTTAACTAATCCCAGGATTAGGTCCATCTAAATGACTATCCCGGGACAGCCAACCATCCCAGGATTAGTATCACAGAGTGTTATGGCAAGAGCTAACATCCTCTCTATGATGTTCTGCCTCTATGGTATCTAGTAGCACATGACTATGGGGCAATGGTATGACCTCCGTCATCCTTCAGCAATGCATTGTGGAGTGTCAAGTTTAAATACCCATAGAAGAAAGGGATCTTTCCATTTTCTTCAACTCAGAAATCAGAGAAATGAAGAAAATGGGATTTTCTTCAATCCCAGAAATAAGTGCGCTGAGCACAGACAAAAAGCACCACAGGATTGATATCCATCCCAGATGCTCTCAAACCGGGATAAGAGCAGAGTGCTGTTCAAATAAACTATCCAGGAATGGATTTCATCCTGCAATAGAAATGTCCTTGTAAAACACATATCTCTTGTAATCCCTGGATAACAAATCCGGGATAATTTCCTCCTAATCCCGGGATGAAGTGTCCATGTAGAAATGCCCCTAGTAACAGGGGGAGGGAAGTGGAGGAGCAAATTATCCAAGTGTCATTCCCATGGAACCTGCCTGGTGAGTGGTTGTGGGGGCTGGGACAAGAGCTGTAAGATTGGGGATTTAAGTTAAAGCCAAAAAGGTAAAATAGGAGGGATGGGGCAGCCAGAGTGGTGGAGAGAGGGAGAGGAAACTTGCCATTGGGTCTGAGGGAGAGGCAGGAGTTGGATATGCACGAACACCCACCCCTGCTCTCATTCCCCTCACAGACCATCTGGCCCAAGCTGCTCAAGTTTGTTTGTCCTCTGAGGTACACGGGAGTGCTCATCCCTGTGTGCCAGAGTCTGTCAGCTGCCCTTGACAGACAGGATGAGATGATGATCTTCTTTCATCACCATCTTGGTCAGTGTCAACCCATCCAGGCTTTACTCTGCCTGTGGCAGGATCAAGGGTTTATCTCTGCTGAAAATATTATGAGTCACCTAGCCAGGGACCAGGGCATTCAAGGTGATTTCTGGAAGTTGCTCTGCCAGGCCCACTCCATGGAGGAAGCCAAGCCATTCCCATTCACACCTGAATGTCACAGATCAGGCCTGCTAGATAATTCTGTACTTAGTCACTAGCCCTTGGTTGAACTGATCCAGCACCACGTGCCCCAGCCTCACAGACCCATTGGGACTCCCTGAGGCCGTTTTTAGACGAGCGCGGCGGCGCCCGAGCTTGTTTCTCAAAAGACCCGGCAGTCTGTTCTACACATGATGCTGCTGCCGAATATGCGCATGCGCGGGTGATGCGCATCCATTTCCGGCCCGTATGACAAGCCTCGATCGCTGACCCAGTCTGTTCGCGGCCAGAAATGGATGCGCATCGCCCACGCATGTGCGTATTTGGCAGCAGCGTCACATGTAGAACGTGAGAAACAAGCGCGGGTGCTGTCGCGCTCGTCTAAAAACGGCCTCAGTTGAGATAGGTTAGGAAGGTCTGTGAGGATGCTTCACAATGGGACATTGGGTGTTTTTAGATGGATGTGGGGGCAGTCCACCCCCGGAGCTGCTACAGGGGTGCTCCCAGCCCTGCCTGGGTCCACTTTATACAGCCCCAGAGGCTTCCCCTGGCCATAGTCCACCCAAGCGGTGTCCCCCGCCCACACCATAGAGTTGCCAGTGGATTGCCTGGTGCTCTAGGCTGGAGACTGCAACTCTATGCCTCTTACCAGGGCAATGGCTGGCCAGCTGGCGGTGGAGTTGCAGTGTGAATCTGCTGAAGAGATGAACAGCAGCTCCACTCATGGCTGGTGCCCCGTGTTTGCTGGCCTGCTCTGCTGGCGGTGCTCCTGGATGTTCTGGAGAGCAGGTCTGCCCTCCTGCTTCATAACCTGTTAACATAATGTCTATCATAATTAACTATTACCAATCATTCCCTTTCTCCCATTGTGGCAGATAATGCTCCACTGATCACACTGATGCCAAACATGGCAGTTTTGGCAGTATGTAAACATCGATTTGTACAGGAT
The DNA here is from genome assembly GCA_003113815.1 of Sphenodon punctatus. Taxonomy (NCBI): domain Eukaryota; kingdom Metazoa; phylum Chordata; class Lepidosauria; order Sphenodontia; family Sphenodontidae; genus Sphenodon; species Sphenodon punctatus. The sequence continues at coordinate 688,216 of QEPC01010447.1, forward strand.
ACACATGTTGACAGTGAGCTTCATAAATATGTCATAAATGCTAAATTGTAAATCCTAACAAGAGTAAAAGGGTATCCATTGTGATCTGGGATGAAGAACTGGGCAAAGTCTTTTTATTGCATGAAGCTGTTGTCGTGTGGTATGTGGTGTGTGTGTTTTTGTGCAAGCACATGTTTGTAAAGGCTGTTTTCTCATTCCTATTGCACCTTTCTCCACAGAGATTATGGAACCATCACTGGACCTGAAAGTACCATCATGTTGTGTTACAGACAAGTGGCGTCCCGACTGGAAAAAGATGACCTCCCACAAGTTGAGACCATCGTCTCACAAATGCTACTCCTCCTGGAGAGAAACAATATAGTGACACAGTACACACCTTTGTCAATAACAAGGTACAGAGCGTTAAAGTCCTGGAACTTAACCAGTGGGTCAGAAGAACGTCTTCTTCATTAGGAGAGATTTGGGGCAGTGTTAGAGCAATAGAGATGGCATGGGATTGCATGGAAGCATTGCCATTTGCTGGTACCCAAATGTGAATACTGGGCCAGAGTCACCCTCTGTGGAATTGGTGTAGTTACCATAGGTGTGAATTTAGTCTATTTTATTGTACCCTGTCCCAACCACTATCCTTCCCTGAGTGTGGGATCTTGCAGTGGGAGCAACAGTATTGAAAAAGAATGGGTACAATGCCATTGTGTTGCCACTGACAGAAACCACGCTGCTGTCTCCAAGCAACTATCATGCAGTCAGGTTCAATGGCAGCTCTCTCAGCTGCAGCCAGGACATTTTTGGAGGTCAGTTCTAGACCTTAGGCTCATGCAGGATTGCAGATCGGAAAGGAATTGGCTACTTCACTTTTTGAGGTGCCATCTCCTCTGCCCAGTGTATTATCAGAGAGAAGTCTCTGGAGCTCTCCACATCTAAGACAAAGGGGCTGTAGCAATTTTTCATAGGACACTGGTTGCCAGCTGTGGTGTCCTGATCAGCATTTCCTCCATCAGTACAAGTAGGTGTGTGAGATTCTATGCCCCAAAGTGTTGTACAGGGCAGGTCCACTTCCCACCCTATGCAGCTCATGACTAGGGCTGAAACAAGACCTCGCAAATGTGAGTACTCTTATCAAAATCCTGGTTCTTGAGAACTTCCTGGTACTTGGGAATGTCTTAAACATGATTTTGATTCTTGTTTTACCAATAATTTACTTACCAGGATCCTGTCATACCATTTACCGCTTTGCCTTACTGTTTTTTGCCATAGCATTGGCATTTACCGCTTAGGTGTACAGTTTACCGCATTGCCATAAAGTTCTAATTCTGACGTAATACTGATGCCAGCATTCCATTTTTTCTTTTTTGGTCAATAAGCTGGAGGGGATAATTCTGATTGGCAAACCAACCACTTCTGTTTGCCTGAGACCAATTCAGAATTGCAGGGCATGGGACAATTCTGATTGGTTTCCAGGGGCCAACAGTCATTGCAGGGCCATCCCCCTCCCCCTTTTGCTGGTGACTTTGCAGCAGCTGTGAGGGGTAAGGGTGTGCACGGCATGTGCATGTCTTCTATCCATTTTTTATGAAAAAGAGAACGTCTACATTGTATTTCTGTGTTTCTCAAATTCTCACATTTTACTAATTTCATCATCAGAACATCCTTTCTTTTTCTTTTTCTTTTTCTTTTCCCATTGGGCAGCATGTCTGGGAATTGCTGATGGGTGTCATCTGGCATGGACTGGGCTGTCTGATTTACAATTTTCCTTCTCCACAGATCCATCTCTCCCTTTGTTTCTCTCTGGCTGGGGCAGCCACCTCATCGTTTATGGATTGCCCATGCCTGGGTGGCATGGCATAGATTGCGGTGTCTGATTCACAATCTTCAGCCATCCCTGGACTCAGAACAATGCTACACCCTGAGTGCACCCCAGTTTGGGCCCGGTTCTCTGCTCCTTTTCCATAGATCTCTCACTATATTTCTCTCTGGTCAGGGTCCCCTGTGTTTTGGGATGGCAAATGGCTGGGTAGCAATGGCAAGCAAGTTTGGGGATTGCAGATGGATGGGTGGCAAGCATGCCTGTTTTCTCAAAAAGGAATGTGGCAAACAACTAATGGAGAAAACCCAAAAAAGTAAAATGGTACCCTCAGTAATATGGTAACTGGTAAGTGTTACATCAACAGTAAACGGTACATGGTAAATAGTATATGGTAAGTAGGTAACATTATTTCACAGTATTTGTGTTTATCGAGAAATTGCCTTGGTGTCAAGAAACAGTGAAGATGAGCCCATTTCTCAATATTGTGAAATTTCTCACGAACCGCATTTTAGCTGCTCACTTCCACCCGACTCATGACCCTTTTTGCACACACAGGCAGCACCTTATTTCTTCCCCATCCCAGCATTGAAGTGATTTCTAAGCAGGGAGTTATCACATGAAGCCACAGTACTATCCAATGCTGCTACTGTAGTAAATGGCAATAGTCATGTCTGCTATGCATACCTAGCAGGGATTTTCTAACTTGCTCTTTTTTGTATCCATAGGTGCTGGGGAGAGCACCAGCAATCTGGGAGAAGGTATAGGCTTTGGGTTTCCCCTTTAACTCTTGTCTCTCTCTCATCTTTGCCTCCCCCATTGTTGGATGATACTTGTGGTTGCCTCTCCAGAACACAGCAATATCTTTGCAAACGGGGGAGATTTTGCATGGATTCTAGGGATGGGCGAACGCGGTTCAGAAGTTCGGAGTTCAGACCAAACTCGACCAGTTCGGTCAACCGAACCGAACTTCTGAACTGAATTTTCGAACCAAACCGAATTTCTGAACTCAGCTCTGTTCACCCATCCCTAAAAGATAATATTCAATTTAGTTCAATGGGGTTTGAATTTCGGAACTTTGCTCAGAAGTTCGGAGTTTGGACCAAACTCGAATAGTTCGGTCGACCGAACCAAACTTCCAAACCGAACCGAATTTCCGAACTTGGTTCTGTTCGCCCATCCCTAATGGATTTCCCAGCTGTGGGTGCCGTGCACTTAGGGGTGACTTAACAGAAGGGTTTTTTTAGGGTTAGGGAGGCAATTGAGGGATGCCTCCTCTAATTGGCACTTTGGATTTTTCATTAACATTCCAATTTTCCTAGTTCTATTATTTTATTACCCTCTGAGAACCTGGTTTTGATCTCTTGATCACTGTGACATAAATCAGGAGTAGCTCCAGTGAAATAACTAGGAGTGCATTGTTGTAACCTTTTTGGAGGTAGGATCGGAATCATCCCCTGAGTGTTGCCAACATTTGCCAGTGAGTTAATGCCACAAAGAAGTGCTCTGGTTGTCATCATGAGTGTTTTACCAATGTGTTACTATAAATATTTAACAACCAATTTTCTGTTTCCACCCTGGGGTGGGTTTAGGACCCCACTCTGAAACTTGCTTTTGTAAAAGCGATGACCTTGATGAGCCAGCCCGTTTGTGAACATGGAGAACTCCAACATAAGTATGAGGTGGTGACCTACCTCAAGGTGAGTGCCACATCTTTGTCCTTGCATGGTGCAGTGATGATGCAGGGGTACTGGATACTCTCCTCACTGCAGGCCCATTGATCGGGGGAGATCACACAATTTTTTCGCTTGGGCTGTTGGTAGCTAATTTCTGTCTCCACAGTCCATGATCAGTGAAGAGTGTGCGACCTCCCTCTTCAGCACACTATTGGAAGATGTTATGACAGAGATTGCCAACCTGAGGTAACTGATGGAGCAGTTGACTGACAGCTCAGTACTTGTTTCCTTTCAATTTGTTGTGTTTGTTTTGGTTATTTAAAGCAGGCAGCTAGTGAACCTTCCTGATGTGAACATCTTCTAAATGGGGAACACATCTTTATAGAGTCTTCAGAATCCATTTGCCTGTGGGTGATACTTCCAGGGAGGATAGTCTTCCCTGCCACTATCACCAGAGAAAGACACCATTGTCCAGTCCCTAACCTGTACCCAGATGTCCCATAGTCACATATTGTTACTTCTACCTCACTGTTATTAGCCCTGAAATCCTGCCCCATAGCTGCAAGCCCGTTCCAGTGCTGTAAATATCCATGCATGTTTCCTCTCTTGTTCCTTAGCTCTGTGAAGGCTCCACTAAGTGAGAAGGCCATGATGGATGTCGTCGAAGCCTGTCTTCCCAGTATTTTATCTGTCTCAACTGTGGGGGACTCCCAAGTGCAGAAAGGCCAGCTGGACTGCCCTCCCCACACTCAGGTGAGCTATAATCCCCACCAACGGCAGAGCGTGTGCTGTGCTTTGATTGAAGTCATGTGTCCTTCCCACCTTGTTGCCAGAAGGAGTCTGGGGACGACAGGGAGAAATGGCCAGTTGTGTGATCCTGACTGCAGCTTTTCCTTCTCTGTCAGGATTTCCATGAGGGAGTGATGGAGGCTCTGGAGGACATGCTGACTGGGCTGCTGAAAGAAAACCCCAGCCCAGTGCAAATTGAAGACATCTTGGAGGTAAAGAATATCATGGCCAGGGAAAGGGGCTGGGACATCCTCCCATGAGTTTGAAGGAGACAGACTAGGGGAGTATGGCTGCAGATTCCTTTTTCTGTTATGTTTTCATAGTTGGGCAGCCCTGTTAAGCGAATGTTTCAGGATGTCAGGATGATGTCATGTAGCCAAGCATGTGGGAGTTCATCTCCATTGCAGAGTGTAGTAGGGTGAACAGGGTCTGTCCCTGCTCCATAGAATGCGGGCCCTTTAAGAGGCTCAAGTGGTGGTGGCGAACAGTGGGGAAATTAAATCCCACTGCTGTAGCTGTGAAAAAAAGCCAATGGTGGAGTTAGAGTCAGCTGCAGCTTTCCTGAGCTCTCCACAGCTGTTGTGGTGGAAGTGCTGACAGGTGGGAGAGACAGTGCATGCCAGGTGCTGGCAGGACTGGGGGTGGTGCAGAGAAAGGGCAATAGCCCCGAGTGAGAGTGACCGCAGCAGCAGTGGCTCCTGAGTGCCCACCATTGTCAAAGAAAGTACTGGCAGGAGACAAGCAGGGGGAGGCCGAGTAGAAGGCCAGGAGGTGGCTGGTAGAAAGTTAGGAGGAAAGAACGGCTGGGAGAGACAGCTGAGTGGAGCCCATAGCAGGAGGCGAATGGCTGAGCCTGGAGTGGCGCGGTAGGAGGTGGGGAGCCTGGACGGAGCACCAAACACAAGCTAACTACTTCGCCAGTACCGCGGAGGCCTGTGATTTATAAGCGACACTGGGAATGCCAGGAGTTTGGACTCCTAGACTCTGGGGCAAAGGTCCCAGGACTAATTTAGGTAGAGCAGTGGGAGTGCCTGAATACCTTATAAACAGAGTTAATAAAAGGGGCTTGTGGGTTGCACAATACAAAGGTGTCCCGAGAGTCGGATGGCAAGTTCAAGTCGAGAATGGCAACTGAGAGCGTCACAAAGGCTGCTAGCTCAGGGCCAGATAGGTGTGCCGGGACCCAGGGTGATTGTCCTGTCACACAGAGGAATCTCTGTCTCATACCTCAAACTAGAGATGGATTTTCTTGTAGAGACACTGACATTGTGTCACAAAGCTGCCTTCATTTGCCAGCCTGTGGGTAAACTCTCAAGGGTACAGAACACTTTGAGCCACCCCAAATCACTAGCACAAGGAATCCTGAGGTGTTTGCTCAATCCTGACTGAGTCCTCAGCTGCTGCTGCTATCATGGCTGTTTGGCCTGAGGAAAGAAGGAGACAACGCTGAGTAATTGCACCAAGGACATGGGTCTTTTTCAGTCGCGGCTCCTCCTGCAGGGCGTTATGGGCGTTGCCCCCCAAAGCCCTGCAGGGGGACCGCTGCGGCAGTTTAAAAAAAA
>QEPC01010447.1:694146-710970 GCA_003113815.1 Sphenodon punctatus
CCTGGCTCTGCCTACCGTTGCCCTGGCTCTGCCTACCGTTGCCCTGGCTCTGCCTACCATTGCCCTGGCTCCGCCCACCAGCTCGACGGCCTTACTGCCCCTCCAAACTAAAAAGCCACCAGCCGCCCCTGGTCTTTTGGGATTCAGTCTTAATCTGGAGAAATATAATGTTCAGATCCTATGATGTTCCCCAGTTCAGATTCTGTCTTTAACCCTTGGTTCCATGTCAGTATCTCTCATCTTTTCTGAAGAGGAGAAACACACCTGTCCGGGGATGAGCTGTGAGAGCCAGCCGGAAGATTCTCGCAATAACAGCTCAGCATGTTCCTCCTTGCATGAGGAGACTTTGGCTTGTGGAAAACTGGCTCTGGGTTAGCGAATAGTGCTGGAGGGAAGTGCTCCCCCAGACACAGACAATGAGAGAGGATCTGGACCCATCCAGCCCAGAGCAGACCCAGAGTGCAGAGGGGAAAGCTCCTATAGTCTTCTGAGCCATAGATGAATGAGGGTTTGTGTAAGAGAAAGGGGATCTGGATTAATTATTATTGCAATGTTTAATGATATGTTGGGTCCAGTCTATGGGAAAGTCTTATATGTCAGCAAGGTGCACGGTTCTGGGCCCATTGGGGGATGAGATAGGTTGTAACTAGGGCTGAAACAAATAGTAAAAAAAATATTTGCAAGTATTCGCCGAGTTCAGAGGACCAGTCCAGAGTGCTCAGGCAGCTCCAAGGGCCCTCGGCAAATACTCGGGAATTCTGAGGGAGGGGGCCAGAGGGAGCCTAGGGGCAGGGAATGGGCCAGGGAAGAAGGGAATGGCCCCTAAAACTGCAGAATTTGGAAAATCCTCAGCTGACTGCAGGGAAGGGGGACAGAGGTCCTGCTCTCCCTTCGCTGGCCTCCACTAGCCAGGGAAATAATAGGCCAGCAGGGGACAGGAAGGGGTGTGTGAGGGCCTAGCAAGGGCCATGGGGTGGGGTGCTAAGGGCATGGGAGCCTACTGGGTGCTCAGGGGTAGAGTACTCATCGTCTGGACGGGCTTCGGCAACGCATAGCTTACTCCGGACTGGGTAAGCTTAAAAAAAGAGAGAAAAGCTGGGTATGCTCAGAAGGGCCGAAGTGCACCCCCAGAGCAGCTCCATGGGCAGACAGCCTCCGTATCTGTCTAAAAGCACCCATAGTGTTGGCATGTTATCTTTGCAGCTTGTAGAGCAGCTCCTAGGGAGCACACATCTAGTCTATCCCAGCCCATTTCAGGGTCCGGATGTACAGAACTTGAGTGCTCTGATGCAGAACCAGAGATGTCCCCATTGTCTGTCCTTGCCAGAGGAGGATGGAGCTGAACCCATAAAGCTGGTTTCTGTTTCCTCACGCTCCAGGATTTGCTTTATTTCACCAAGCTGGAAAGATTGCAGGGAGTCTTCTCATTCAGTGCTTCGACCCAGAGGGGAGCATCCGCCGCTGGGCTGCTGAGGACCTGTGCTCCCTGCTCCAGATTCTTCTTGTAAAGAAAGGTAAGCGTGTGTTATGTCCCGATGGATGTCTTGGCACATCAGAAATGAAGGACACAGTATTTTAAAATTTGAAACAGGCAGGAAACTTTATTGTTGTTGCTCGCTGCTGAGCTCAGCTTAGCCAGCTGCTCACTATCTCCAGAACAGTCTGATGACATTCTTCCTTAAGGAGAAGGCATGGCCTGGAACTGCCCAGCAGGTGGCATCTAGCAGAGGAAAAGCTGTGGGGCAGGGCTGACTGTGCCTGGTTAAAGAGGCAGCCTGTGTGTCCCCCCCGCCCCCCCTGATAAATTTCAGGGGGGTCGCAAGGCTTGCTGAGGGTTTCTGGCCCTCTGCGACCTGACTTTCACCACCCAGGATGCGACCTACCCTATTGATGCCTTGAAGGTTGCTTTTGTCATCGGGAATCTAGGGGGAATGGCACTAGAATGGGCCACCAACCCGTTGACAAGCAAAAGCCCCCTCTTGTCTAATTATGAGGACTTCCTTTGAGAGTTTTGCTTCCTCTGATCACCTGCACGGATTATGGGAATTCCGAAACTGCTATCCTGTCCCTTCGGCAGGGATGGACTCCACTCCTGGAGTACATTATCCACTTACAGTAGTTTACTCTGGAACTGCAATGGCCAGATGATGTTCTGAAGGTACACTTTCAGAAGGGACTTGCAGATGACCTCAAGGACCAGCTGGCCTACACTGCCCTCACTGCCTCTGGGCCAACCTGGCCACGCTAGTGCTACAAATCAATGACCGATTAGCAGAATGACAAAGAGAGAGACATCAGGACAGTAGGGGTTTCCCGGTTAGACCAGGGCCCATTGTCACTCCAAGCCCTGAGGGGGCAGGGCCCAAATGACCAGATGCAGCCAATGGAGCTGGGGGCTTCCAGGGGACCCCTAACACCTGAAGAGAGGGATCGTCGCCGACGCTCATGGGCCTGTTTTTATTGTGGGGATCCAACCCGCTTTATTCAGGAATGCCCAGCCTTGTCGTCCGTTCGTCGAAAACTGGGAAATGCCAAGGGACGAGACAGGCAAGGGATGTCTCGGCCATGAACAGTATGCCTTCTGCCGCTGCACACGCTCTGCTTCACTTGCGAGTGCCGCTGACCCTTACCGTTGCTCCTCACTGCTCGCTCATCATTTGGGCACTGATTGACTCAGGAGCCTCTGGAAATGTTGTGGAAACAGCCTTGGTACGAACCCACAAGGTCCTGCTCTGGCCCAAGGGGCACCCCAAGGCAGTACACACGATCGATGGTTCCCCTCTCATCTCTGGGTCTGTCATCCAGCAGACCACCCCACATCTCTGTGTATTAGGACAACATCACAAAACCCTCGTGCTCGATGTGGTATGTACCCCCCTTTTCCGTGTGGTCCTAGGCCTCTCCTGGCTCGTATTACACAAACCCCAGATACGCTGGGCACAAAGACAACTCCTGTTCAACTCCACCCATTGTGAACAACACTGCCAGATACCTGCCCCACCCTCTTGAGCTGCTTCTGCCTTTTGTACTGTTCCTAGTTCCTCGGAACTACAACTTCCCAGGGAGTATGCCGATCTCTCGGATGTTTTTAGCAAAACCCAGGTGGCTGAGCTGCCTCCACACCACCCTTATAACTGTCCTATAGACTTAATCCCTGGAAAAGAACCCCCTTTTATTTATTTATATTATTTATTTAATAGATTTATATCCCGCCCCTCCTGCCATGCAGCCCGGGGCGGCTTACAACAATAAACAATTGGGTGTATTTATGCCCATTCCACCCCGGAACTAACTGAGCTGTGCTCGTATTTGAATGATGCACTCTGGAATGGATTTATCTGGCACTCTACCTCCCCTTCAGGGGCCCCCATCTTTTTTGTTTCAAAGAAAGACGGTGGCCTGAGGCCGTGCATTGATTATCGGGGCCTGAACAGTGTTACTATAAGAAATTGCTACCTGTTGCCACTCATACCGGAACTCCTACACCAACGTCAGGGGGCTCGACTCTTTACAAAGTTGGATCTCTGGGGAACCTATAACCTACTCCGAGTACGCCAGGGAGACGAGTAGAAGATGGCCTTCCATACCAGATATGGGCATTTCGAATACCTAGTCATTCCCTTCGGTTTTGCAAATGCTTCAGTCACCTTCCAGTACCTCTCAAACGATATTTTCTGGGATATTTTAGACACTTTTAAAATCGTCTATCTAGACGATATCCTGATTTATTCTGCCTCTTTTTCACAACACGTACAACACGTTCATCAAGTATTACAACGCCTGTGCATGCACAAGCTCTACTGTAAGCAGCAGAAGTGCACCTTCCATCATACCTCCATAGAATTCTTGGGCTTCATCATCAGTCCAGACAGTATCCAGATGGATCAAAAGAAGGTTCTTTCAATTCAACAATGGCCAAACCCCAAAACTGTCAAGGCCCTCCAACGTTTCCTTAACAGTGTAAATTACTATCGCCGGTATGTACCCCGCTATGCAGACGTCATGACCCTGCTTACCCAACTCCTAAAGAAGAATCATTCTTATACTTAGGGTCAGAACAAGAGTACAGCTTTCAATTCCTGAAGAAGGCATTCATGCAAGCACCTCTCCTCCAACATCCCGATTTCAATAAACCATTTTTTGTTGAAGCAGATGCATCCAGTGTAGCCATTGGAGCAGTCCTCCTCCAGCAGACCATCGACAAGAAGCCCCTTCCCTGTGCATACTACTTGTGCCAACTGTCACCTGCAGAGAGGAATTACACCATTTTTGATCAGGAGCTCCTCGCAAGCAAAGCCGCCTTTGAGACTTGGTGACATTACTTGGAGGGAGCTCAATACCCCATCACCATTACTACGGACCACAACAATTTGACCTTTCTGCAGATTGCTCAAATCACTAACCCCTGCCATGCCCATTGGGCATTATTCTTTGCCCACTTTAATTTTTCTATACAGTACTGCTCAACAAATATGAACATTCTCGCGGACACGTTATCGAGATACCAGGAAGGGAAGGAGATGGACCTGCATCTACACGGTCCCATTTTGGACAGTAAGGTGTTCTCTACCACCATGCTCCCCTAGACCAACTATGCCAGGCCTCCACACAAGAGTTACAACTCACAGAGGACACCGCTTATACAATTGAGGATGGCTTCATCAAAAAGGCCCACTGGATCGTGGTACCCCCCTCCTGTCATCCTCATGCTGTGGGCCCACCATGATGCACCATTAGCCGGACACCCCAACATGGAGCGCACACTGGATCTTCTCAATCGATACTTTTGGTGGCTAACTATGTCCTCTGATGTTCAGCACTATATCAGGGCCTGCACTACATGTGACCGCACCAAGATACCTAGGCAAGCCCCACCGGGTCTCCTCCAGCTCACCGCTACTCCCCCTGGACCCAGGCGGAGAGTTGGACTTGATTTTATAGTAGAATTACCCCCCTCTCGGGGTATGACACCGTTTTTGTAATTGTGGACCATTTTACGAAATTGGGTCTTTTCGTTGCCTGCAAGGGCCTCCCACAGCACACGGCACTCCTATTTCTGCAGCATGTAGTAAAACTCCATGGATGGCCAGAAGAGATCATCAGTGATCGTGGGACGCAATTCGTCTCACACTTCTGGACGGCCCTCTTCAAAGCCTTACGTGTGAAACTGAAACCGTCAACCACCTATCACCCCCAAGCTAATGGGCAGGTAGGGTGGGTTAACCAGAATTTCAAGCAGTACCTGCGATGTTATATGATATGATATAATCTTTACTGCATGGCCGATGGCCATTGCAAGACAAACAAATGCATAAAAAAGGTTTTGTTGGTTCCATAACCATATGCAAAATTGGACCCTTAAAATATGGGAAGTATGGTCTGAAACATTGATCTTCCCAATCACTAAATATATTAATCAAACAATACACAATTTAAATGCATTTAAAACCATACAAATTAAACAAAAACAACTAATTTAAAACAACATCCAGGATATTCAAAATATACAAGACATACTGTTAAAATCAGCCCTATGAAGCAATTTCCACAAAATCAATACTTCCCTGTGAATATTTAAAATTTAAGAAACTTTTCCTATGATAATAAGCATGTAGTAGGAAAAAGGCAATATTGCAGAGCATCAGAGAGATTGCATTATCTAGTCGAATTTGGAGCAGGACACAGTCAGATCTACCTGGGAACTTTATCAGGGTAGAGTTTAAAAATTTAATTCTAAGGTTATCATACAAATGACAATTTAGGAGCATGTGGGCTACCGTTTCTATAGCCAGCTGGTCAAATGGACATAGGCACTCTAAGAAAGGAGTGCCCTGAATATGGCCCTCCAAAACCCGAGAGGGAAAAGAATTGACCTGAGCATAAAAAAGGAGCTGCTTGGCTTTAGTAGATATAGGTAACCACAAGTACCTTGCCACCTGTCCACAGGGCGGGATCCAGTCTAAATAAACAACCATATGCGTGGAGGCTCTTATTTTCCCCTACTCCTGTTGCCTCTCTATATCTAGCGCTCTGTAAAGAATCTCCTTTTTAACCACTGTGAGGGATTTATGGGCCAAATACTCTTGGGACAGCCCCATGGTATTTAGATGGGCTACTACCTTCTCCATCCATGGGCTAACAAATGAATCCTGGGCTACCTCCCTCAAGATAATGGAATATTGGTTTGTAAAGATTTTGCACCATAATTTTAGGGCTAACACCATGGACTCATATTGCCAGCTTTGCTGGCCTAGCTCTGTTCTTATTGCCACATGGGGGGTCCCGACTGGTTTACCCAAAAGCCCAGAAAGAAAACTTGCCTGGATTTTGTTTACCTTCTGGGAAGCAAAAGGGGCCCAAATTTAGACCCCATAAAGTAGCTGAGCTCTCACCTTACTATTCAATACTCCAATAGCCAGGATCACCGCACATCTGCCTTGCCCAAGAAAAAGTATAAAAATGGCAGAGGCAGGCCCTTTTGCAGCAACAATAGCTCTTGCTACGTGCTCATCCCAGCTAGAGTTGCCCTTAGATAGTAATTCCAAATACCTGAAAAATGTAACTTGTTGAATCTTATTGACCCCTATGGTCCACTGATACAGTTTCTTCCTTTGAGAAAAGACCATTATTTTAGATTTATTGAATTTGATATTTAACTTACTGGTCTGGCAAAAAACGGCAAAGGCATTTAGTTGTCTTTTAGACCCTATATGGGTTTGTGAGACTAAGGCCACATCACCCGCGTAGCACAAGGCACCGATCGTTCTAGAGGCAAGTTTGGGTGGGAAGAAACTAGGATTGGCCTTTTTGGGAATCATCTCATTTATATAGAAGTTAAATAAAACCGGGGCCAGAACACAACCCTGTCTTACTCTGACCCTGGACTGTATCTGGGGTGACAAATGGCCCTGTCTGTCCACTCTAACCACAAAAGAAGTATTCAAGTACAAGGCATAAGTCAAATTAAATAGTCTTTTATCAACAGTGGTCCCCCTCAATCTAATTCATAAGATACTCCTATCGACTGTGTCAAATGCAGCTGACAAATCCAAAAAAGCCACATATAATACGCCATTTAAGGCTCCATATTTGGCAATTAAGTGGGAGAAAACCAGGCATTGTTCCACAGTGAAACGTCCCCTCTGAAATCCTGTCTGCTCTACTGCCAGGACATTTTCCTGAGCCATCCACGCCGACAGCCTGCTCAACAGCAGCTTAGCATAGATCTTTCCTACTACTGAGAGTAGACTAATTGGCCTGTAATTGGCCTGTATATGGGCACGATAACTGCCTTGCCCCAATCCTTGGGAATCCTCCCAGAAGAATTTATAGCAGAAAACAAAACTGCCAGTAGAGGCATCCACCAATCCCTAAATGTCTTTATAAATTCAATGTGTACTAAATCCACCCCTGGGGCCTTGTTGTTTTTAAATGAGTCAACCAAATCCTCAACCTCAACCTCAGCCTCCAAGACCGGGGGCCAGGGTGAAAGATCCTCAGAAGGGAAGGCCAAAGTGCCAATTCCCAGAGCATCCTTACCCATCCCAAACAAGGTGTCAAAATGGTCTGCCCAGGCCTGGGGAGCTATTGGGAATGTAGTCCAAGTTGGACTGTTCTTAATTGAATTATTCACCAGCTGCCAGAATTTTCTCGCATCCTTGGAGTCAGCTGCACTCAACAGGGCTGACCATCTTTCCTCCACGTATTCCCTTTTCTTAGCTGCAATAAGGCTCCTATACATTGCCGTTGCACTAAAATATTCTGGTGGCAGTCTAGACGCAGTACTTTCCCTATAACTGGCATATAGTTCCTTGACCTTTAAGCGGGTCGAGTGACAATCTGCATCGAACCAAGCCTTATGCGGCCCCACCCCGCAAGCTGGCCGATCCCTAACTGCAGACCATAGCTGTTGAGACAATTTCACCATAAGGGCGTCGAAACACCCCACTGTCTCAACTGAGACTGGCATCTGGAGGATGGTCTCACGCAACATACCAATGCTAGGTTGCATGGTATAGTTCATCAAGGAGGCTATCAGGTTGTCATCCCATTTGAGGGCTGTATATATATCCAGGGAAAAATCTTGATCTACAGAATTAGCTAGTTTGGAAGAATCCAAGGGGGAGAATGCAGCAGAAAGGGAAAGGACAAGTGGAAGATGGTCTCCAATCAGTTGGGTTCCAACCCTAAAGTCTACAAGGAAAGGGAGTACCGCTGGTGACACCAAGACATAGTCCACCACGCTGGAGCCATTTGGTCCCAGGTAGGTGAATTCGCCAGTAGTATCATTGAAACCTGACCCGTTCAGTAGACAAAGATTGCATGTTTGGCCATAGAAATCCCAGAAGTGTTAATTATCCTATCCTTAGAGTGTCTGGAGCTCAGTAAACCTTGAGAGAGATCCTCTGGGGGATCACAGTAAGGACTCATGGCCTGGTCTGAGGCCCCTAGTCTAGCGTTAAAATAGCCTGTGATAACATATAAGCCAGCTGGATATTTTACAAAGAGGTCCATTATTAATTCCTCAAGTTTTCCCCACATAGACTTCTGAAATGAACCTGAGTTTGTTGGAGGGATATACACCGTAAGCACAATTAACATCTCGGCTCCTAATTTAACAGAGAAGCCCAAGGCCAGTGACGGGGAGAGAATTTCTATGAATTCCCCCACTATCCACTCATTTGAAACGAGACATCCCAAACCTCCGCAGGGGCGGCCTCTAGCATGGTGATTTATGGCTGATAGGGAAAGGGTTCTATAACCCTCCATCTCTAAAGGCATCTTAGCCCAAGTCTCTTGAATTAGTATAATTTGAAACTGCTTAATATAGTCCATAAAATCCCTATCTTTCCTATGCCTCTACCATCCTGCAATATTCCAGTAGCAAAATGTTACATAATCCAAGGAAGGTTCGAGGGCTAGTCAGTAAACACTACCCCCTGGCCCACAAATCTGGCCACCTTCTACACCCTCCTCCTGGCACAGCTCAAGAACAGTAGCCTGCAGTGGTAAATCCAGTAAAGAAGCAGGCATTATAGGGACATTTTGGGCCTCAGATAGTGCAGGTTGTTTAGTAATCCTCTCGCCTTAAATTTATAGAGATCTCTGACAGATCATTGGTCAAGTCCAGCTGAAAACTATCGCTGGCTTCTTGAACAAGGGATACAATTTCCTTTGTGAGGATCACTAAATCCTTGGCAGATTTAACCACTGCCTACTCCGAGGAACATGGGCTCCCTCTCTGCTGCTGCCAGGATGGCAAAGATGGCTTGGTCCCAGTCAGCAACCTATTTCTAGCAGGGGGCAATCTGTCATCCTCCAGAGTATCACCCAGACTGGGTCCAGCCTCTTCTTCAGGCCCTATGTCTTGGCTATATTGGGGAGAATCGTACCTTCCACTAGCCAGGGCCTTAGCTCCCCCATAGTTAAACTCCCTATGTATGCCAGCATCAAAAACCTCTCCTATCTGTATCCCCCACGAAAATAAAAGGGGGATATGACCTAACAAACAGTCTGTTAGCCTGGGATTGCGAAACTTCACAAGCAGTCTCTGGGACTGCCCCCTTCCCACAAGAAACTGAATGGGGCCTATATGTCTCAGTGCAACTGGAAACCCCAAAATTGCTGTGAGATGCCGCAGAATTTCACCCTTGGTCCTCCAGCTAGGGAAAAACCCATTTGGTAGAAGCCTAACTAAAAGAATAGCTAATTTTGTACCAGCCTAGGTGTCACAGATCAAAGTCTCCTCCCACTCTGCCCCTGTGTGTCATTTACAGATGGACAGGGTCTACTAAAAGATTTCTACCCCTGTCTGAATCCCACTCCTGCCCTGGGACCTTCATATCCACTTCTTTGTAATGGACTTGCCTCACCAGGTCCTCATCAGGTGGGTCAGTAGCGGTTCTTGAGCCAGCATAATTCTGTAAATCAAGCTCCATTTTATCCACCCTAAGTTCCTGAATATATTCAACCACCTAGGTCAGCTGCTCACTCTGTTTGCTGAGCAAAGCCATGATGTTTTTCAGCTGATCTAAAATACTTATCACTCCCTCTTCATTATGAGAAGTCTGTGTCCCTGTGGTGGCTTTCATAAGGGAGCCGCTGTTGTTATTTGGGGCAATATCCATCATAGGGCCAAGGTCACCTCCTTGAGAAGAGATGGAAGCAGGCAAGGGGACCAAATCCTGATCAGATGGAACCCAACAGCTAGTCTTTGTCTCCAAAGGGGTCTTTCCCTTACCCTTGGAGGGGGCACGGCGTGCTGGGGCAAACTCATCCAGTTTCCTTTGTCTACCCTGATGGGCAGCAACCTCCAGACTTGCACCGATCCATCTCCTTGTCAACATCCCTGCTCTGGTGGATTGTACTGACGGTCACCACCCTCTGGTTAATCTTCCTCGCCACTCCGTAGCCCCCAGAGTGGCCAGAGACAGGCCCTTCGGTGCAACTCCATACCTATCAATAGGCCAGTACTGTGGGGCAAGCTCTAGGCACTTTCCCTCCACATGATCACAAATTATTCTAAATACCTGGCAATGAACTCTGTGGGAAAGTGACATTCCCAGGAATCCAGGCCCCCTAGAAAGCCTCTCAATGTCACTAACAAGGTGAAGAGCTTGCAGGCCCCAAAAGACCGCACCCTTTGGTCGCAGCCTTTTGACTCGTGGCTGCCGGCTCACGGTCTACGGTGCAGCCACAGTCGATGCTCCTATATAGCCCCCGTGTAGCTTCCGGTGTCGGGCCGGTTAGGCATACCAAACCTCTGCGGAGGGGGAGGGCAGGTACAAAAGGGGGGGAGGGCAGGTATCCAAGCCCCAGCTCCCCAGCAGTCACAGAAATCCCTTACCCCCCACAGATGGCAGGCAGCGCCCCTTGAAGCAGTGGGGATGGAGGTCCATCCCCCCTGGAGCAGCTGCGCCCACACTCAGATGGTAAGTTGCGTTCCAACACTCAGCCGCGGTTGATGCTCCTATACAGCCCCTGTGCAGCTTCCGGTGTTGGGCCGGTTAGGCGGGGCGGGGGAGTAGGAGGAGAGGGTAGGTATCCAAGCCCCAGCTCCCCAGCAGTCACATCAATCCCTTACCCCCCACCGATGACAGGCAGCACCCGTTGAAGCAGTGGGGATGGAGGTCCAGCCCCCCCTGGAGCAGCCGCGGCCACGCTCAGATGGTAAGTTGTGTTCCCCGATGTTATATTGACTATCTCCAAGATGACTGGCATACCAGGCTGCCAGTGGCAGAATTCGCCTACAACAATACCTCAAACGCCTCCGTTGGAAACTCTCCATTCTACATCATGTACAGCTATCATCCGCAGATGAGTTCCCCCAAACTCCCCACAGTTCCATTCCTCCCGCCAGGGCCCTCGCTCAAAAGATACAAGAAGTCACACTCTAGCAAAAACAAGCCCGGCAGCTCTACAAAATGTCCGCCGACCGTCACCGACAGCCAGCCCCTCAACTGCAACTGGGAGCTTTGGTTTGGGTAGACCACTGAAATTACCCCTCCAAACGCCCCTCACCTAAACTTTACCATAAGTACTTTGGACCCTTTCCCATTCTGACAAGTGAACAGGGTTACATATACCCTACAGCTTCCTCCCGGTCTTCATATACACTCTACGTTTCATGTTTCCCTCCTCAAACTCGCAACCCTGCCTATCGCCCCGAGACCCCAGGGGAAGACTCTGAACAGTACCCAGTAAACCTTGGCCCTAACTATGAAGTCCAGGCCATTCTAGATGCCAAACTATGCCATTGGAGGCTGCACTACCTCATAGATTGGCAGGGATTTGACCCAGATGAGCGATAATGGGAACCCGCTGCCAATATCCAGGCACCATGGCTCCTCCGCCTTTTTCATCGACGCCACCCTGACAAGCCCAGACCAGTCGAGCACCTGTGGAGGGGCCTTCGGGGAAGGTACTGTCAGCCGCTGCCGCTCCACAGCCCAGCAGCCGCATCTGCTGGCAGCAAGCCCTGCCCCCTGCGTCGAAAGACGCAACCTAACACAGGACTCGGACCCACCGCCCCTGGTTACCCCAGCAACCCCTGACACAGGCCCCAACAGGGGGGACCCGTCAGAGCCCTCCCACAGTGCAGCGGGACCATGCCCCATCTGCGGCATTTCATGTGCCTTCAGGCATGCTCAGAAGGAGGGGCCTGTACTTTATCTGCCAGCGCTGCAGGGGATGCAGCACCGGTGAACAGAGCTTGCATGTCTGGAGAGACTTTACCCCCTGCCTGAAAGCTAAGTGTTTGCAATTTACTTGTTGTGCTTGTCGTATTCCCTCCCTTCCTGCTTCCCTGAGACCCCACTCCTCTGCCCTTCCCCCCCGCTCCTTGTTTGTAGTCCTGAGTTACCTGTTCCACTGGATGTTGTGAGTCTTAACCCTTGCCCCTTCCCAAGAGTGTTTGTGTAGATTGCTTGAACCTGTGGGCATTTGAATCTTCCCCCTCCCTTCCTGGATTTCTCTTGTCCCATTCACACCACCTTGGGCCCTGCCCCCCTGTAGCCCCTTACCCTCCCCTGCACAAGACCTTCTGTTTCTCCCTCTGTATACGTGTTGGTGTGTGTGGCACACTTCCTTCCCCATAGTAGCTCTGTGCCCTATATGATAGGAACCTGACTTCCTGGTGCAACAGCACGTGGAAGGGCCCACACACTATCCTGATGGACGTTATTTCCACTGCCTCCACAGCCAGAGCATTCTTTTGTGTGTGTAGTCAGCATGAAGGCCTCCCCATTTCCTCTGCTCTTCCCCTTCTTCCCCCCTCCCACTGACAGGTGGAAGCAGATGTCTGGTTGCAACCATGTTCATGGTCAAGATGTCATTCCACATGGTGACCAGGTCATCAATAGAGCAGCCATCAAGGTCAGTGGGTATATTCCCCAGAGAGTTCTGGAAACCAATCAGATCCATCAGTCTCTTGGGGTGGACCAACCTAACCAGTCCACCACCCCAATTTGGGCATTGGAGAGCCGGGAACTGGGCCTTCAAGAGGTAGTGATCTGATCACAACAATGCTGTAGTAACAGCACCATCGATAATTGGAACCCTTGTTTCCAGGCTGCTGCAAAACATCAAATCCAATGTGTGTCCTGCTTCATGCATTTGGCTGATAATACAGAGGAACCTCATTATAATATTCACTATTATTTCATTCTTTATATATTTTAATTTATAGCCCACCATTCTCTGAAGGCTCAGCCTAGATAACAAAGCATACATAAACACAAACGATAAAACAATTTTAAATACCCAAACATAAAAATACAAAAATTCCCCATTTAAAAACAATATTCCAAACCCTATCCAAACTGTCCAAAAACTAGGTCATACATTGCCTCCAGAAAATGCTTAGGTTCATAATTTGGTGAACCTGCAGGGGAACGGAGTTCCAAAGTTATAATGCAGCTTCACTTTTAACTAGGGCTGAAACAAGAATAATTTTGTTTCTCATGAAAATCTCTGGATGATCTCAGTAATGGTTTGAGATTTCAGTCAAGTTTTTTTCTCCATTTACTGTTTACCGATTAATGCAATTTAACATTTATGGTGATTTACCACGTACTGATTTACTGTGTACTATTTACTGGGTACCTCGTTCGTCCCAGTAATGCACATGTGCAAAATAGCCACTTCAACTGTTATGTGCAAGAAGGCACCAGCAGTGTTGCCAACATTTTGGAAATTTGCCATTTATCATGTTGGCAACTATTTTGCACATTACTGGGATAAACGCAGTACACGATAGGCAGTACACAGTAAATTGGTGTACGGTACACAGTAAATCATGGTAAAAGGTAAATTGAGAAAAAAGTTCAACTGAGAAAGTGTTGAGAACCAGGGTTTTCCTCCATTATCAATTCTCACTAAAAATTAGTTAAGAACCATGCTTCTCACCGAGAATAGAGAAAAAATTGAGATTGAGTTTCAGTCCTACTTTTAACATAGTCATGACCTTGACTCCCAATATGTTTTTCTTGGGTGGGGGGGAGGGGATGATTTTAAACACAGGTTAGTGTATTGTCCATTGGGGGACACAGAAATGGGAGATTTTTCATTATAGGGTGGACCTTGTTATAATGTGGTCACGACCATGGTTCTCAAGTACTCCATTCTAAAAAGGATCTGCTGTTATAGAAAGATAGGATCAAAATAAAGATATACATTTGCCCAAATTTACAAAATAGTTTTAAAGTTTATATCAGGGTGAATTGGCCCCATTAGGAACAAAGCAGCTATGTCTACTTCAAAACAGTCGCCTTTTCCTCGTTGGGATTTAACTGATTAATTGTTTGGGCTGGGTCAACCTTCTAAAAACCAGCTGAGAATAAAATGCAGGCAGAGAGGAGGACTTTTGTGGAGGGTGTTTTTCAGTAGAATGAAAGCCTGCAACTCCCCATATATGCACATATATTACAGAAAGGGTTTTCTTGGTTTCTGAGTCTCAGAGAAGGTGGTGATTTTATTAATCTTTTTATAATGGAAATGAAGGCAATGCTCATAGCAGACATCCAGGCTTGTCCATGGCACCCTAGATGAGCATTCAGAGGTGAAATGTGCTACTACTACCCTATCACAAACTCTGAAAAAGGAATTGGATGCTGAAACAGATAGATACTGTAATAGTGATGTAAGTGGCTGTATTTTCCAAGAGTTGCATTTCAGAAATAATGTAGTTTGAGATGCCATAGGGAATTACAATAATCTCTCCTTCAAATTACAAAGATGTTTACCAGCATTCCCAAACCATTCTTGCTGAGCCAGGGTCTCAACCTGGGGATATTTCTTAGGTAATAAAGACTTTCTAGTAAACAACCAAAGAAATTTATACACAGATAAATCAGATGACAATATACTACCAAAGGACTTTAAGTTGACATTAGTAAGAGACATTTGTAAAATGGAATTATCAGAGGAGACTTAAGCCAGGATCCACAAGCCCCTTCGGTGAGCTTCAATGGGAATACTCCAGAGTAAGTGGCTTGTGGATCATGGCCTTTCTCTGCAAATGTTTTAAGTTTCTGGCCTCTTGAGGTTGAGTTTCATATCAGTGAAACATTCCCTGTTTGGTGTCATATAACGAGTTGTTGTAGATGAAAAAATGGGGTGAGATCTGCAGAGGGAGAACATTTCTCCCTCTCCCACTTTTGAGAAGGAGAGGGCAAGCTTTTTCTTTATTTTGGCACTGTTCCAGAGTGAGACACCCCAAACACACGTTACATCTTGGGGTGGGGGGGTGTTCCTCAGCCAGACTGAATTTAAATCTAACTTTTCTTAACCACAGTTGTTATATACCTTGTCTTATTACCAAATAACCTACTCTACAAGTTAAGGAAGGAGGAGTTGCTCCCTCATTCTCTAAATAACCTAATTGAGAGGTGACACAAATAGGGAAGGGACCCAGGACGTTTTATCTTTGTTGCTCTAATGCTTAGCTACACAACCACACTGTTAATGCTGCTAGAGCAGCATCCTACCAGACAGATATTTAACTTACTAGGAAATATTGCAGCACGGCAGGGTCGCTGATGAGCATCCTTGCAGGATTCTGCCCTTTCCCCCCCAAACCCAGTCACATGGGATCCTAACCCCAAGGTGTCTTTATTTAACAGTGCTCTCAGTCCTTCACCATCATCATATACACAGTCCCAAGTAAAGGGTTTGAGGTTCCTCATCCTTTAGCACCATCTGGCCAGGCACAATCCCTCCTGGCCAGGTATCAGACCTCCCTTGGTCAGTCACAGACCCTCCTGGAATCAGGATAGCTGTTTTCACTTCAGCCAGGGTCAATCCCTCTTGAAACCATTTTTCTGTGAGGCAGCACCCTCCCCCCACTGAGCTTCAGGCTCAGCCTTTTCTATCTTAACCTTTACCTGCTCCCATGAAAAAAGTAACACTTAACACCTCATGGGGTAGTTTTGTACCTCAAGCTGTTTTCCTGCCCTGGAACAAAAATGTGCCAAATAATTTAACTTTCAGTGACAGTATCCACACAGCCTACGCGCTGCACACACACAGAGACACATTGGAGCATATTCTTTATAGGGAATATTTAACCCACAAATGCACAAGCAAAATACTCCAAAAGTCATTTTCTTGTGTAAAAACATAACTTTTAATTCTAACTGTACAATATACATTTAATAAAAATTAAATATGTATTTAATAACGTATCAAACCATAGCAAAATATAAAATATTTTTAACCCTTTAAAACATGTAACACTAGAACCTGCAAGACCTGTTAACACTGATTAGAAAAAATGCAAGATACTTTCTTAGCAAATTAGGCAAACATTTAGTTTTCAGTGAAACTCTCACACATCAACAAAGAGATGTGATGCTCCTTGCACACAAACCTTCCACACTCCTGGCATACATTCCGTGCTTTCTTGTCCTTACTCCTCGAGCAAAGGTCGCAGCAGGCAACTGTGGAGCCTTCCTGCTTTGGTTGCCCCCTTTCAGGGTTATAACCTAAGATTGTCATAGCCCGTATAGCTTGAGAGGTAAGATGCTGCACCTTAGTCTGTCTGGTATGGATATGTGCATCAATTAGTTGTTCGCCAAGTGCACACAGGAACAGGTGCCATTTTATTTTTGCACCATTTTCATTCCAGTGTGGGCTGTGTGCTACTCACAAAATTAGACTGGCAATGGCAGCAACATAAATCATATTATAAAATAGAGTCATTGGCCACCTATTAGTTCTTCATTTGCAGCTGTATGTATTTACCAAATGGTCTAGATTATCCACACCACTTTTTGTTGCATTGTAATGTAGGATTGAGTGTGGCTTCTTATGTTCTCCTTCCACCAC
>QEPC01010447.1:738515-758518 GCA_003113815.1 Sphenodon punctatus
CCATGGCGGCCATGAATTCTTGCTCTGCCCCAACAAGGCCGGTATTGGCATGGACGTTGAAGTCCCCCAGGACCAAAATCCTAGAGGAGCCCAACACCACCTCTGAGGCCAGCTCTGCTAGAGCGGCCAGGGATGCCGCTGGACAAGAAGGAGCCTGGTATACCAGAAGCAACCCAAGCTTGCCCCCAGCCAAATTGAACACCACGTGAAGAACCTCAATACCCTCAATCTCCTGAACTGGATACCTCCTAACAGGCCAATCCTCTCTAAAAATAATTGCTACACCACCTCCCTGGCCACCTGTGCAGGGCTGTTGCTGCATGGCACACCCGGCCGGAACAAGATCCGCCAAAGTTGGACTGGCGAACTCGTCCAGCCAGGTCTCTGTGATACATGCGAGGTCCACAGCCCCATTCAAGATCATGTCATGGATAATAGTGGGCCTGTTGACTACGGACCTTGCATTCACCAACATCAACCCACCACACATGGACTTTGGGCCTGGCTCTTCCCCATCCCCAGCGGGGGGGTGGCAACTTGCACCTGCCTCAGACACCATGGTCCCCTCGGGGCGTGAGCCACCCACCCCCATGGACCATACTGTCCACATCCCAGAACTACCCCTATAGCCGCCTCCTCCCCACCATCCACTCCACCCCGGACCCCACTCCCTGTCCACTGGGTGTGGGCTCCTCCCCCCTCCCTACCAAAAACATCCCCCCAGCACCTCCCCTGCTGCCACCAGGGTTGGTTTCCGGGACCCCCACCCTCAACCCTCTAACCAACCCTCCTACACCCCCCACCCTACTCCCTAGCCTTGTACAAAACAAAGCCCCTCAACAAATCCCTCTCCACTCCTCCACACACAGCCTGCAGCAACAATAAACCAAGAACCCTCTTCTACATCCCACAGATGTCAACAATAGAAGAAGATGCCGTAACACCAAACCACACTCCTCCCCCTCCGCAGTAAATACAAAATTTACACAGCGAGACAAACAGGTAATGAATTGACCCAAGGTCCCACATCCACAATCCCCCAATCACAAGGAGTTACCCCCTCTCCCCCCTTCGGACCCCGAAGGGCCCCAAAGGGCCGCACCCTTTGGCCACGGTCCTTCGGCAGGTCCTTCCTGCTCCTCTGCCAGAGCTTTCTTTTTTGTGGCTAAGACGGATGCGGGGCTCAGGCCCTGCATAGATTACCGGGGTCTTAACAACATTACTGTTAAAAACTGCTATCCTCTTCCCTTAATTCCAGAGCTCCTAAATCTCCTTCATAGGGATGAGTGAACAGATCACGGTTTGGTCGTTCAGTTCGGGAGCCAAATTCGGGTTTGGTCATTCGGTCCAGGAACCAAGTTCAGGTTCGGTTGTTTGGTTTGGTAGAGTTCGGTTCAGTTTGGTTGTTCGGAAATCGGTCTAGGTATCGCGTGGTCCCGTGAGCGCATCAGAAAACGGAAATTCAAGTGTGTGCTGAGCTTGTGTGGAGAGAGAGTGTATGTGTTGTGGGTGGCTGGCTGTTTTGTGTGTTTTGGTTGTGTTGGACTGTGTGTTGGTTTGGTTTGGCTGTGTTGTTTTGGCTGGTTGTGGTTGGTGACTTGGTGGGTGTGTATTGTTTGGATGTAGTGTTTGTATGGGACTTTGAAAAAAAAATGAAGAGGGTCAGGCTTAATAGGACTTGGAAGCCGGCCAATGTGGTGGAGTCGGTGAAGGAGGAAGAGGTTTCTGCTGGACCTTTGGTGGTGGAGGTCAGGTCCTCAGAGGAGCAAGAGCCGGGCACAGGAGGTGCTGCCAGGTTTGTAAACTTTATTTTTACTTTGAGGACAAGAATAATAGAATACCATCCTTCAGAGCGAGCTCACTGGCATGTGGCTTGGTGGGGGGCAGTCAGGCACAAACAGTGGGCATCAGTGGGTGGCAGCGGATGTCTGGCAGAGAGAGAAAGGGTACTGTGGGGGGCTCTTCCATCAGTCATGTACGAGCCGAAGGAAGCACCCACCCAAACACCTGCCAGCCATCAAGCAAGGGTCTCCCTTTGCCCTCCCTAGCACCTCAAGGAGGGCAGGATTTGCACGTGCCAGCCAGGGTCTCTCCATTTGCCATCCCTAGCATCCCCTAGCACCCCAAGGAGGGCAGGATTTGCATGTGCCAGCAAGGGTCTTTCCAGTTGCCATCCCTAGCACCCCAAAAGTCTAAAAAGGGCAGGATTTGCACATGCCAGCCAGGGTCTTTCTAGTTGCCATTCCTAGCACCCCAAAGAGTGCAAGATTTGTACGTGCCAGCCAGTGGCACCCCCAGCCCCTGCCAGCTGATCCCTCACCCACTCCTTCCAAGCCCTGTACAGTTCTGGCACCACATTCTGACTCAGGGTGGTGCGGGATGGCAGCTTAAACTGGGGGGCCAGGAACCCAATCAGTCTCTTGAAGCCCATGTCCTCTACAATAAAGAAGGACTGCCCTTCCAGTGCAAGCATTTTGCCGAACAAGTACCTGGCTTTCTCTTGAAAGTCACACCGCCCGCCAGCTGCCGATGGCCTTTGCAGCTTCCCCCACCCCAGCTCCTCCATGGTGGACTGATGCTGCTGGCGAGGCTCCTGCTGCTGTTCTTCCACCCTAACAGGAATACTTCTCCAGGTTCTAGAGGCAGCAGTTGGTGCAAGATGCTTGCCCGCTGAAGGAGGTGGGTGACTGGCCACTGCATATGGGAACCCACTTGCATCCACTTCCCCTGACTTCCCACTTATCAGCAGAGCACTGTGGCATGATTTCAGGTGCCTCACCATGGCACTTGTCCCAAGATTGGTGAGCACCTGCCCATGCTTCACCAGCTTATTGCACACAGTGCACAGCACCTCCCTGGGATCATCCTCCCACACCAGCTTGAAATGTGCCCAGACAGACTATTCCCCCCACCCTCCTGCCTTCTGGACCACCCTGGGTGATGCACTGCTGCTGCCAGCCCTGCTGGGAGGGGCAGAACTTGGTTGCAACACAGCTCTGGGAAGAGGGGCAGCCATCGCCTCAGCTCCAGACATCTCCTCTGGGGACTAGTGTCTTCTTCTGCCTCACTGTCCTCAAGCACTGTGATGTCCTGTAAAGGGGAGTACTGGAACCGTGAGGCTTGACTGCCCACCATGCTACTGGCACTCTCCTCCCTGTGCCCTCAGAGCTTCTACAGCTGCTGCTGCTACTACTCCTCTCCCTGCTGCCATTGCCCAGGGATCGGGCCCTGCCTCTAGCAGCCAGGGTGGGATCCACCAGCTCTGGACTGCTGGGGATCACCTCAACAATAGGGGACATTGGAGGCCCTGGAGGAACATCGGAAGCAGCACCTGCTCCTGCAGCAGCAGAGAACAGCCACAGCCTCAAGTACTGCTGCAGGCCTTTCAGTTCCCTGCATGGCACTGGAGGACACTCGCAGAAGGCACCGTTGAACTACCCCCAGACTAGTGCCACTGCTGGGAGCCTCTGAATCCTGTCTCCCAAAATCATGCCTGTGATGCTTCGGGCGTGGTGATGGGCTCTGGCTGCTGCTGCATGCTGCCACTACTCTGGCATGGCCCCTACCACCACCTCTGCCATGTGCCCCATTGCCCGCCTTACTGACAGCAGACTGGCCTCTCCTACTTTCCTTCTCCATGTCTTTCAATGAAAATGCACACAAATATTTGTTTTATATATATATATAAACCTCTAATATTATCTACACGAACTCTAACTATAGTATTAACTATTCTAAAATCTATGTAAGTAAATATTATATCTAAAGGCCTAGTCCTACAAACACACTCTAAAATATCAACACTGAATAACTACACACTAACTCTATCTCTATCTCTATAACTAAGCTAACTACTACTATATCTATCTATCTATCTATCTATCTATACAATATTACACAGGGATAGGATGGGAACACAAAGAACGCAGGGAGGGCTACAAAACTGAAATGAAACCTAAATCAATCTAATAATCCTACACTAAATAAATACAAAAACTGGGGAAAGGAATCAGGGATGGAATATATAGAGGGAGAGGGAAAGGATTCAATGGAGGGGTGAGGAAGAACACAGGGAGGCATAAAAAAAAAAAAACACGCCTAAATCTATCTAATATCTAAATAAATGATAATATGGAGGTAAATTGGTTGGATGAGTGAAATAGGAGGAGGGTGGCAATGGATTGGGGAGCTGGGAGGTACACAAACTTCTGGGAGAGGGAGCCTTCTGAAAACACCTGCTGTCAGGAACAGTGACTAGCTCAGAAGGTGTTGGAAGCGGGGAGAGCAATTAGTTTTGTTACTTGCTGTGTCCGCCTCACCGCAAGCTGCGTTAGCTCCATGCCGCCTAGCTCGTGGTCAATCTCAGTCTGCAAAGCCAGTGATCTGGGGAGAAAAGGTATGGTGATTGGGCAGGCTGGCTGCTACTCCAAGTCTCTCTACCCCTGGTGCCTGGAAGTCTGCTCCTCAGCTGACACCCCACCCCCATGTCAGGCAGGGGTCGAGTTTCTCCCACCCAAACTCATCCGAACTCGATCCGAACCAACTGAACTATTCGGTCATTTCAGAGTTTGGTATCGGGTTCGGTTCGGGTTTGGATTTGGTTGTCCGAACAGACAGAGTTTGGTCCGAACTTCTGAACCACATTCGCACATCCCTACTCCTTCAGGGAACTCACATTTTACAAAATTATATCTTAGAAGAGCGTATAATTTGGTTAGCGTACGGACACATTTAATACCTTTTGATGCCATTTGGCCTGGCTAACACCTCGGCTACATTCCAACATTTTATTAATGATATTTTTAGGGACATTCTGGACATTCTTGTCATTGTTTACCTAGATGATATTTTGATTTATTCTGACTCCATTAGTCAACACGTGGCTCATATGTGACAAGTGTTACAACAATTACAAACACACACTTCATTGTGCAAAAGAGAAATGTGCATTTCACAAAACCATGGTGGAGTTCCTGGGCTTTGTTATCAGACGGTTAGGAATCGAGATGGATCCCTGAAAAAATTAAGCTATTCAACGCTGATCATCACCAAAGGCAGTTAAACCATGCCAGAGATTTCTAGGAAGCACGAACTACTATCGTCATTACATCCCAAATTATGCAGAAATAACAACCCCCCTTACACAACTCTTGAAGAAAAACCAGGGTTACACCTGGGGACCCAAACAACAGTATAGTTTTGACTATCTCAAAGGACCCTTTATGATGCCACCTATTCTTCAACACCCAAACTTCCAGAAACCCTTGCCTGTCAAAGAGGATGCATCTAGCAGGGCCATTGGGGCGGTGCTGTTGCAAGAATAGGAGAAAACAAAAAACTCTTACCTTGTGCTTACTCCTCTCGGCAGCTAACACCAACAGGACAAAATTACACCATATTTGACAGTGAACTCTTGGCCATCAAGGTGGCCTTTGAGACCTGGCGGCACTATTTAGAAGGTGCACAGTATCCAGTGATCCTGATAACAGATCATAAAAACCTTACCTTTCTCCAAACAGCACAAATATCCAACGCTCGACACACCCAATGGGTGCTGCTCTTTGCTCGCTTTTCTTTTGCAATTCACTACTGACCCAGGAAACTTAATGTTTTAGCTGATGCCTTGTCAAGATATCATGAAGGATGTAACATGGACCTGACATTGCAGGGGCCGATATTGGATCAAAAGGTTTTTGCAGCTACTTGTTTACAGCTCTATCACCTCAAGCAAGCTACAGCAAATGAACTCATAGTAACAGAAGATCTTTCTTATGTCAAAGAAAATGGACTGATTAAAAGGCATGGTCAAATTATAATTTCTCCTTCCTGCCAACCACACATATCGTGGTTCCACCATGATGCCCCACTCACCAGTCACCCAGGACAAGAACGAACTTGTAAAATGATCCAAAGATCCCTTTGGTTGCCCAACTTGCCACAAGATGTACAACAGTATGTAAAAGGTTGTGCCACCTGTGCCCATACCAAAGTCACCAGAAAAACCCCAGTGAGCCTGCTCAAACTTTCTACCCTACCCCAGGGCCCTTGGCAACAGGTAGGAATAGAATTTATCAGAGAATTACCTCCTTCCCAGGGATATAATACCATCTTGGTCATAGTGGGCCATTTTGGTGAAATGTTCATGGTCTACAATGGGTTACCTTCAGCCCACCAAACAGCCCTACTGTTCATCCATCATGTGGTAAAGGTACACCGTTGGCCTTTAGAACTAATAAGTGATATAGGCTCCCAACTTGTTTCTCATTTTTGGGTAGCATTATTCAAGGCTCTGCAAGTGAACTTAAAACTTACTACTGTCTATCACCTGAATGTAAATGGACACGTCGAATGAGTCAACCAAAATTTTGAACAATACCTCCAATGTTAGACAGACTACCTGCAAGATGATTAGTATACCTGGCTGCCTATGGCAGAGTTTGCGTATAATGATGTCCCAAACGCCTACCTCGGAGAGTCCCCTTTTTATGTAACCTATGGATTCAACCCCCAAATTGGAACACTGAACTTGCTGCCTATACAAGTCCCAGCAGCTGGTGCACTCGCTCACCATATTCAAGAAACGCAAGTCTTAGCCAAAAGGGCTCTTGAACTTTCAAGACAATAATATAAACTGAACGCCAATAAACATCGAAGAAGTTCTCCCCCTTTGAAACCTGGAGACCATGTGTGGATCAATCTCAGACACTACTCCTCCACACGTCTGTCTGAGAAATTGGATAATATAAGTATATCAGACCATGTCCGATTCTGAGACAAGTGAACAATGTTATATACACAGTACAATTGTCACCCCATGTTTGGATCTGCCTCCGTTGATCCACAAAACCTGGCAGGGCCTGTCATCCAATCAGACCTCGGGCCCGAGTATGAAGTCAAGGCCATCTTGGACTCTAAATTACATCAGGGTCATGTACATTATCTTGTGTATTGGGTGGACTACGGCCTGGAAGAGCAGTCCTGGGAACCCGCTACTAGCATCTCTGCCCCACACCTCATCCGCATGTTTAATTGTTGACATCCCAAGTAGCCTGGTTCCGACTGGCCATTTTCCCGGGGGACTCAAGGGGCGGTACTGTCAGACTTGGTAGCCATGGGCATCACCAAGGGGGACTCCAGATCCCCAGAAGGCGACAGAGAGCCACCGCCCCCACTCCAGTACCAGTCGTGGCACCACCAATGCTAGAAGCGGACGGTGCAGCACCTAAAGCCGTGTCACAGCGTCTGGTTGTTAAGGCAAACTGCCTGGACACTGATATCACGGAGTCCCAGCCTTCAACCTCACGTGGCGTGAGGTCATCACCTCAGTCAGTACATTGTTCAACACAGATACAGGCATGCAAGGGGGCAGAGCCTGGATTATAAACTAGTGCCAGTAGTCAGAGTCTGAGAAGCTGGCCCCAATGCAACCTAAGTGTGATCTTGTCTTTGTTTCCCTTTGCCTATTTGTGAGAGTCATAGTGTTGTAGCAGTTTGTGTTCCCTTGTGTCTGTTCCCTGCGACTGAGTGTGTGAGTGTGTGGTGGGTGAGAGGAGTGCAAGTCCCTTCCCCCTTCCCTGGAGTTCATTTCTTATCACCTGCAGAACCAAAGTCCTACCACCTTTTCCCCTGGACCTTGCTCCCTATCCCCCTAACCCTCATGTTCCCATCACCTGTTGCTCCCTCCCCCTTGTGAACCGTGTGAGGAATGAAGATGTCAGAAGTGTGTGGTGTGAGGGCATACTCTCACGTAAGAGATCTGAGCCCTATGATGTTAGGGGCTTGGTCTCATTGAGATCTATAGGGCCACAACACTATCCTGATGGGCATTATTTCCCAGGTGTTTCCCAGCAGAGTGTGAGTCTTATTTCCCCGTGTGAGTATGTGGGGCCACCCCTGGCCCATCTTCCCCCCCACCCCTGTGACATTTGTACTGACTTATCAGTGGAAATTAGTTCAATAAAGGTATCTTTTAAACTACTTTGGTAATTTTTAAACAGTGCTGCCAGGTGGGGGGAGCATGCGCACGCTTGTGCATGCGCGGTGGGTGTGCGGGGTGTGCACACGGCCGCACATGCACCGCCGCTCACCGCCACTCATCCCCATGCATGTAGAAACCTCCATTTCACCCAGTTTCTCTGTGCATGGGAATGAGTGGGGGATGAGTGGGGATGTGTATTAGGTGGCAGTGCACTTGCACCCCCATTCACTGTGCATGCCTGCACCATGTCCTTCACATAGGTTTCTCCCACACATGAACACACAGATTTCTGCATGTTGATGAGTGGGAGAGGCCCGTGTAAAAAGGGCCTGTCTCATACTTGTTGCCAGCACAACAACTATGCTTTAAATCATTCTTCCAACAAAGAGGGGCTTTTTAAAGGTCATTTATGTATTTAGATATTTTTATTGTTTTTAATTTGAATGGTGAATAGAAGGGGGGAGGCCTTTTTCCTGGCTGAAAACAGGAAGGAGATATCCTTTATAAGAAAATGCATTATGCATTCATTTTTGCAATGTTCCTGAGTGTTGTTCTAGTTAAGCCTCTGTCAGCAATTTTATACACCGTAACAGTCTTACTTCTAGCTGTTTATAACTCAGATCTGAACATTCACCGTAGGCTAAAATTTTTAATACTGAGTTGTAGCTTGGAAATAGTTTATATGTCAAATCTGATTTTTTTTAAAAAAAATTCAAACTTAAAAAAAACTAACAATATATAGTTGTACGAGTGTTTAAAAAACAGATATTTGCCAGTTGAAAATAAGTTTTTCTGCTCATGCAGCATAAACAATTATTGTACGTTTTAAGTTTAGCAAGCAGTTTGTTCAATGTTAATGAAGGATTGTAGGTGTACTTGAATACGTGTTTAGTTGCTGGACATTGGTTAAACCTTGGAAGATATATCAAAATAATTATGATTCTAGGATGATGCCTCATTGCTATTTAGAGACCTTTGGAATATCCTTTCTGGGGAGTATGTTGTCAGCAGCTCTTCAAAATGTGGTTGCTAGAATTTCACTCAAGAAACTATTTTTTGATACTGAGCAGTTTGCCATTTTTCATCCTGTTTATAATCTTTGATTCTGACAGTTCGGGAAATGTTTGTGTTCCTCAAATGTGTGGACTCATTCAGAAAATCTGAATTCTATTCTTCAATGTCTGGCAGGACACTCCTCCACCATAATCAAAACCTTGATTATCAGGGACTAACCTACTCCGCATCTCAAAACTTCAGTGACTCACCTGACATCACTGTTTCCAACAATCACTGTTTCGAACAGTGCCAGGTGGTTTCTGGTCCAGAGAGGAGCATCTGATTTCCACCCCCCCCCCCTGGGGCTTTCCCCGAGCTGCATTTTAAAGCAGCGGAGGAAACCTCTCCCATCTACAAACGTCCAAGTGATATGCAAAGGACACTTCCAAGTATCTAGTCAAATGTATCCAAAATACATCGGTTGTTTTCAGACGGAGAACCCAACAGAACCCAGAACTGCTCCAGGGGCCCACCTCCAGGGTGGCCAGTTATCTGTCCTGTCCAGCGCCACATCAAACAAACTGGCAGTGTCCCCGGGCCACCTGCGTGGTGCCCCCTTGCACCATAGAGCTGTGGGCACTCATCCTCTAGGCTGACGCACGCAACTTCATGGTACTGAAGAGATTAATGGATGGACAAACGTGGAGCTGCGCTGTGGATCTCCCAACAGACGGGCAGCAACACTGTGTTTGGCTGGCCCCGCTTCATGTAGAGTGCTCCAGGATCTTGTTGAGCATGCCATGCTGGGCTACCCTGGAGCAACCCCAGCCTGTTCCATGGGGCACATCTGAGAGGCACGGACCAGTAGAGATGGGCAAACGCGGTTCGGAAGTTTGGAGTTCAGACCAAACTCAAATAGTTCAGTCGACCTAACCAAACTTCTGAACCAAACTCGATTTTCGAACCGAACCAAATTTCTGAACTCGGTTCTGTTCGCCCATCCCTACGGACCAGTCAATGTGGAGGTGATGAAGGCATCTTTGGGCACCTCCAGATTTCCCTCAAACCCCCTTAACTGTGTCCCATCCACCTCACAGTGCTCCCTCAGACCCCCTTAACTGTGTCCCATCCACCTCACAGTGCTCCCTCAGACCCCCTTAGTTGTGTCCCATCCACCACACAGTGCTCCCTCAGACCCCCTTAGTTGTGTCCCATCCACCACACAGCGCTCCCTCAGAACCCCTTGGCTGTGCCTCATCCACCACACAGTGCTCCCTCAGAATCCCTTAGCTGTGCCTCCAGATTTCACACAGGTTTTAAAAAGCTTGGGGTGTTTTAATTGGTGTGGGGTAATGGGTAGAATAGGAGTTGCATCCATTCAGAAAAGTAGGAACAGATGCTATATCAGTGAGGAACTTTATTGGCTAAATTAAATTTTATAAATAAGATTGAAGAAAATCTTCCACCATTAAAATCTATGTGACTATAATCAGGAACCTGTCACTGCATTTCCACCTGGTCACCAATGGGGAGAATTCAGTGAACACAGGTCCCTGACTATAATGGCAGAGGACTGCTCTCTCAAATAACATAGTGCTGCAACTATGGATAAAAACAAACATGATAGTAACTTCATCTGGCCTACTTTGGCCCACATGCCACTGTCACATTTGTTATCAGGCCATCAGATGTTCATCCAGACAGCCCCATGGCTGTGTTGGTGGCTAGCCCACACTTCTACCTCAGCAAATGGTTGAAGTCACACTAATCCAATTGGGGCAAAGTGGGCAGAGCGTGTATTCATGTCTTTTCCTGATGGCCTGGATCAGGTCCGCGTATGACTGGCTGACATCGCTGCCCATTATGGTGGGAGGCCGGGCACTGGATACAGCACTCGGGTGGGGCCAAGTAACCACACATTCATGTATCTCCCTGTCCCCTGGGTCCAGTGTGAATGTTTGTTCC
Source organism: Sphenodon punctatus (assembly GCA_003113815.1). NCBI lineage: Eukaryota > Metazoa > Chordata > Lepidosauria > Sphenodontia > Sphenodontidae > Sphenodon > Sphenodon punctatus. Next base: position 749,455 of record QEPC01010447.1, read on the forward strand.
ATGGCCTGACCTGGTAAGGACCATGTCTGCAGCAGCTTCCTGACCTGAATTGGGCGGGGTTTCCGCCGCGGTGCAGGCACGTTTGTTTTTACCTTGTATCAGGCACTGAATAGCAGTGTGTGTGACAATAACAACAGTGTGTGTCACAATGAGACACGGGTGATTCTACATTTAAGACTCTAGGATGGTGCCTCGCCAAATGCCCCAGAACTGCACTGCCACCACAGCCCCAAGTTACTCACCTGATCACCAGGATGCTGCTATTATCTCCACATATGCAACAGCAGCAAACTGTGATAAAATACTGTTTGTGCAGGTGTGTGGCTGCTGAGTCCACAGAGAATTGCCTCGCAACCTTTGTGCATTTGCAAACTGTGTTTTCTCACTGTTCCTTGCTGCACATGTGCGAGCGGTCAATGGCAGCAATGCAACGAATCGTGTCAGTGATTTTGGAGCTCCAGAACCTGTGCTGGCCAGGGGAGAGGGGACTGGGGAGTGGCTTAGGCACAGAGCATGTGTGAGAGGAAGGGTGACAGCAATTTCACCCACATTTTACCCCTCTCACACATGCTTGATTTGTGTCTAGGGGAAGGGATAGAGGAGGGGCTGGGCAGCTTGCCCATGGATTCTAATGCAGGAATCCAAAGAAAAAGGGCAAGGGGCTGGCACTAGGGGAGGGGGAGCCAATCTGCTTATTTTAAAAACATTGCAGCAGCTTTCTGGTGGAACAGTTTCATCAAATCAGGTAAGATGAAGAGCTATTCTTTATTACTTATTTTTTCTGTGGTGTGGTGGCTATTCCTAAATGATTTCTCTTTTGGTGCCCCTTCCTAGTACATGGGCGGGGGAAGGGGGGTCTGTTTGTTTTCTACAAACAGACGTGATTGTGGCCCCAGACCACTGGCACATCTCTTTAGGTGCCACCAGAAATTAGCCCTAGACTGCCCTGGGGCGGTAGGTTTTTCTGCGTCCTCAGGAAAACTCCAAGGTCACATCCGGATGAAGTGTCATCCACAGGGGTCAATGCAGGCCAAAGCAGACTAGCACATCGGTTTGGCCCTGCCATACACACCCTGGGGCAGGAGCTGCCATGGCTGTCTGTCATTGCAGTGGCTGGAGTCACGGCCAGTTGGCTGTATGTTTAGATGCCTGCCCTACCTGGCCTGTGCAGGAGGCAAGACAGCTCTCTGGCTGCAGACACACTTTTTTCAGTGCCCCTCCCCAGCTTAGGCTGTGCAGTCTGCCCCAGACCAGGCGACACTATCTGTACATCTGTTTTTATCAAGAACTTTAAATTTTGCTCATTATCACATGCCACCAGCATTGTGTAGGTTTTCATTCTGCATACACTGTGGCTTTTTTTCATTCATTGTGTGTGCTATTCCATTGATCATGTAAGTGTGAAAATTTAATGCTGCCCACCCCCCACACTGCTGGCCCTACCCCCAACTGGTTCCCACCCACCACCCCACCAACCTAAAAGTCATCCAGCCACCGCTGTGATGAGAAGGGATACCTGCAAAAAAAGGCTAATGTAAAAAAACTTCCATCATAAACGAAGGAAAAAGAATTGACAATAGTTTAATGAAGTGACTAAGCATCAGGTACTAGGGGGGTGCAATTCATTTTCATTTTATTTAGTTACTAAAACAAATACTGGCCTGTTTATTTTAGTAATTAGAACACCAAAATGACAGATGGTGTAATGACAATAAATGAAAACAAAGGGGGAAAGTGTCTATTTTCATTACAAAAATAAAAATAAAACAAACACTTCGCATGTGCAAAACGTCCTCCAGGACCATTTTTCACATTCACATCCTTTCCCAAAATGATGCTGGCTGCCTCAGCACCATTGTAGAAAAGGGCAGTCATTCTGTATATCCACAGTACCATTCTGTGCATGTGCAGACTGGCCGCCCTTTGTCCAAAATGGTGCAGATGCTGCTGGTGCGTTTCTGGGAAAGAACACACAGGCACAGAAAAGCCCTGGGGGCCATTTTGTGCATGCACAGTGATTTTCTATTATTATTATTATTATTATTATTATTATTATTATTATTATTAATAATAATATATCAAAAGAAAACAAAATAAAAAAAACAGAAAGTGACTGTTTTTGCTAATGAAACACCCTCCAAATGAACATTTTTTTGTAAATGAAAATGAAAATATATACACAAATTATGTGCCTACTGCACACCCCTAGCAGGTACTGTTCTGTCACCGTTACTCCTACTAGACAGACCATTATGCAAATGATTTCACTGATTTCAAGAGGAGTATTCCTGAAATAAGGTATTACTACCTATAGCCATTGCAAACAGGTCTGGAAGATTCTTGCCATGTATCATGAAAAATGCTTGCTATTACAGGAATGCAAAAATTCCAAGAATTGCCTCCGCCCCTCCCCCCACGGGGTGGGTGGGTGCGAGACTCTTTGCCGTGCCCACCTGAGGAGGGGGCAGGATGGCTGGAGCGTGATTCCTGCCTTGGGAGCCAAGATGGACCCCGAGGTGGGGGGAGCAGACGGCACACCGGGAACTGGGAGCGCAGCCTTAGTTGCTAGGCAGCCCAGGCAGCACTCCCATTGAAGAGAACAAGCACGAGACCCCGCCCAATGGCCGGGGCACATGTGCAGTTAGGTCGCAGCCCTGGCCACATTCGGGTCCAGGACTGCAGACTGAAGGCAGCGCGGGACCGGTATAAAAAAAAATAAATGTTGGAGTTGGGAGCAGGAATGCTCCTGTTACTAGCCTTCCTGAATGGGAAGGAGCAAAAGAAACACCGCTGCAGCGGCAAAGAAACAGCGGCTCCAGGCCGTGGAGACAGACCCCCCCCCCTCAACATCGGGGGCAGCCAACGAAGGGGAGGTGCTGTACGGGCACCTGGGGGGCTTGCCCCCTGGTCCCCCAGCACTCACAGGTCATGATGGGGAGGGGGTGGAAATCCCCCTCTCAACCAGGATGGCAGGATGTGAGGCCCTGTTGAGATAGCTTGTAGGTGAGGGAGAAGGGGTTAACTCACCACTGGCCTTCCCCTCTCCTGACTGTCCTTCCACCTCAACTGGGGATCGGGCCCACAGGGGGTTGGGAAACAAGAACCCGGTGCCTCCGCAAAGAGGGAAGCGCTCAATTAATTCTCCTGCCCGGTATGTTGAAGATGCCAGTGGGGGCTTGCCAGTGCAGGCTCAGCAGGAAGCTAGGCCTCCGTGGGGCGGCCCTGCTGGGCTGACTGCTCCCTCAGGCCTGCAGCCTCCATCGGCTTCAACTGGGGCTCTGTTCCCGGGCGAGGCTGGGGGCCTTGGACAGGGGTTCGTCCCATGGCACACAGGACAATTAATTGCAAACAGGTCTGGAAGATTCTTGCCATGTATCATGAAAAATGCTTGCTATTACAAGAATGCACAAATTCCAAGAAAGGAACATAGGCCATTTCAACAACTAAAGAGAAACTTTTCCATGTTCTTGTTTGTATCTAAATACAGCTAGAGTTCAAATCTACTCCCATTTAAATGAATACAACTTTCAGCGACACTAAGAAATTATGCCAGTGTGAAGCGGCTGGCGGATTACGCTGTTAGTTGCATTAGTAGCTTGTGTGGGTTATTTCAGGCCAACCATCTCAACGTGACAAGAAACTAGGGGAAGGTTCTTTAAAAATAAATGTAGTATTAGTGGCATTTAGAAGGATTCTCCAGGTAGAAGTACCCAGCAATATCTTTGAACTGCAAAGTGCCCCTCAAGGTAAAACTACACTCTGGACTCTGAGAGACAAGATGATATGAAGCCAGAGAAACTGGAAATTGTGATAGGCAGGGCTGGCTGTAGGCACGTCTGGTTGCTAAGGGAGATTTGTATGTTCAAAGGGCTCTCAGGAGACCATTTTAGTCACTCATTTAACATAACCTAATGTTGGAGTGGGACGTTTATCAGGCACATAACTGTGCTATCAGGGAGACTCTTGTTCACCTATGACAGCATAACTCACTGAGGTAGTAGTGTACCCTCCATGGACTAATAAAACAATGGTTGGAACTAATTAAGAAGTGCTAATGTTGCAGATATCTCTTTGCTGAAGTCCAAACAAAAAGGTTCTATTAAGTGCATTTAAAAGAGTGGCTGGAACCTTTTCCAACATAAAGTTCTTAAATCCCTGAGCATTATTATATTTTTTGGCGCATCCCTGAATAAGACAAGGACACCATTATTGGGTTTTAATGGCTGCACTCTTTATTCAAATTCCATAATCTGGGTGTGGAATTGCCAAGGTAATTTTGGGTCCAGTAGTAGAAAGGCATTAAAACATTACTTATAAGTTTTGGGGTAATGATCCTTAGGGATGGGCGAACAGAACCGAGTTCAGAAATTCGGATCGGTTCGGTTCGAAAATCAAGTTCGGTTCGGAAGTTTGGTTTGGTCTATCGAACTGTTCGAGTTCGGTCCGAACTCTGAACTGCCTTCGCCCATCCCTAATGATCCTGAGGCACACTCAGGTACCTGCCCCTAATGGTTAATCAACTATGCCTCCCACTCCATCCCAGGATGCACATCGAGGATGAGGGAGGACAAACATGTTCCCCAAGGGACCAGAGCAAGAATTAGGGTGCAGAAGGTCCAAGGCAGCTATCCTCATTGGTGCCCTAGCAGAAACTACACCAAAATCTACTGGACCCCGCAAGAGTGCGGCACGTTATAACTGACAATAAACCCACAGTCTTTAAGAGAAATCAAATAGCACTATGGGAAAGGCAAAAAACAGGAATTCCTTAGCCAATCAGGAGGTTCCTGTAAAAAATTGTTTCTGACCCCAATAGGCGACCTGCTGAATTCTCACAATGTTAAAATTAGGGGGTGGGTTGGTGCCGCTCAGCTGCTCCCTGCACCTGCTGCACTAGAGCTTGGGACTGGCTGACTTCTGGGCCCCACCTCGTGCCCAAGACTTCACTCGCGCCCCTTGGCTGGGTTGCCTAGCAACCCCAGGCAAGCTCCAAAGTTTCCCGTCACCACCAGGCAATTCCACAAGCAACCCCGGCCAGCGGCCACAAGCACTACTGCTTTGAAGCAGCCTTTTCTCAGTCCTGCTCATCCCTTTAAAGTGCCCTGCGCTGCCACCCCTTGTGTTTGGGTGAAAGTTTTTTTAGCAAATATAAAGTTTTAAAAACAAACAAACATATACATAAAATTAAACGGTTGGGTTTTGGTTTTATGTTCTGATAAACTGATGTTATAAAATTTTTGAATTCGTTCTTTGGTCATGGGAATGTGATGGACAAATTGTAAATTTTGTATAATTACTTTATTATTGTTTTACAAGTTTTTTTCTGATTTTAATTTTCCTGCAACCATTGGTTGAGACAAATAAAATATTTTACTTATTTACTGAAAAGGCTCAGCCCTCCCATTCCTGGTGGTGGCTATTTTACTGTTGTCTCATTTGGGTGGAGTCTTGGGATCTTTGGGTTTTGCTTCCAGCCATGTTGCAGAAGTCCACTGATCACACAAGAGCCATAGCCACCATTTTGTGCATCAAGGAGACAGGAGCAAACGTGCAATCTGTTTACTCTCTTACACGTGTGCAGTAGCTCATCACTCAAGTTGGGGCTGGGGAGGGATTTTCCCAAGGCATTCCCTGGAACACAGTATCCAGATTATTTTATCTGTCCTGAAGTAGCAACACCCTGTGTTTGCTGTCAGAGCAACCTAACCTATGGCATGTTTAAGTTCTGGGTTGTTTTTGTTTTTGCTATAAAATGTTAAATGTTATATTGGCTTATGTAATCGTCCCGGCTTGGTGGGTATGCCCAGTGTCTTGAGGATAATGAAACAGGCACCAGAGCTTTCATGTACAAAGAATTATAGGCGGTGTCAGCTTATGTGATGAGGGTCAACAGGATAACCAAGAATGTTGAAATAGCCTGTGTTTGTGCCCCATAAGAGGCCAGGGATAGGGAGCTCATCATCTGGGTATGAGGAAGACACAGCCATTATGAGAGTGTTGCTGGCTTTGGGGGCAGAGTAACTATTGTGAAATGGCTGTGTGTCCAGAGACATCTTGAGACTGGATGCAATGGTTTTATGTGGACTGATTCATAATGAATTGTGGCTTTTAAAAACCCAATATGTTCTCTCTTTCCATCTTCATGGGTGGTACTGTGGCAGCAAATATATTTTCTAATAAATATTTATAATTCTACTTGATAGTGAATTTGAACCTGGATATGCACAGGAAGTTGGAAAACTTGAATTCTAACTAACTTATTTAGACAGATATTAAACTAATGCATTAAAAATATTGTCATGACAAACGGTTACAAATATTTTAGTGTCACTTCAGAAAAAACACAAACCCCATCAAGATATTTGTGAGAGAAAACAAAAACCACCTACCAAGCAAACAACTGAACAGGTAATTAGTTTTTGTTTAATTAAATATTAATCCAGTTTATATGAGATTAATTTACAATGACAGTTCCAATCTGAGAAGAAATTTTAATAATTAATGAACAGTGGTTGTTTTATTTTTGCTAATGTGCTGTATGGTTGACATTGTTTCAGGTTAGGATTTCCCCCACTCTTGCCATGACCCTTTGTGAAATCCTGTTGCTTAGTTGTGAATAATTTTTATTGTTACATGGCTCTCAAATATTGTTTATCCATAGAATTGGAATGTAAGAAATATACATATATTTTAAATGCTTAAAAATGTTTGCTGTTAATTCAGGACTTGCTTACACATTACATTTGTGGTGAAAATATATTTATAGTGGAGAGATTCCCCTGAAACCGTGTGGCACCTCAGTCACCTTCACATATCACACGAGTGATGGCAAGGGCTAAAATCTGTGGTAATAACCTCTCACTGAATTGAGGTATACTGTGTGGTTATAACCCCTAAATTGGGGACTCCCAATCTTTTGGCCTGTGTGACCCCATTTTGAGAGTTAAAAATAATCGTGGGGCTTCAGACAGCCACAAAGATAATGCAAAGTAAGTATCTGATATATCAGTCAATTTGTGACCCCATCCAAAGATGACATGGCCGCACGTTGGGTTTTATTCCACAATTTGGGAACATTTCTTTTAAGTGGTAAGGGTTTGATTTTTATAATCTGTGAAGGTTTGTTAGTGGAGACGGTCCCCCAAAAACTCCTCAACCAGCCTAGCATTCCTCACAGGTCCAGGTTCTGTTCCACTTGATATGACTTGTCTGGAGTGCTTGGCACCTCATGGACCACTCTTTCAGTGATATGAACATGACAGGGGAGTTGGGGGTTGGGAGCAAAGGATAGAGGCATGTTCTATCTGACATCAGTGACAATGTAACTTGTGAAAAAGCCCTGAGCACATTTTTCAATCAAAACCCTGGAAATACTGACTTTGTGTTGTATTAGCTAAGCAGGTGGCTGTGGGTTTCAAAGAGGAAGGAGGTTATGTAAACTTCATAAAACAACAGCTTGAGTCACTTTGTGGTAAATATGTTTGCTTGCTTTCATCATGAATCACACCTACCAGTGTATAGATTTATAAGTGTAATAGTTTGGCAGTATTGAGTATTGTGAGAAAAAAACTTCTTCCATTGCCAGTACCCGTTGCTACCATTTTTCTTCATACCATTGCATAAAACCTCACACATTGGGTACAGTCACACAAGCGCGAGTGGTACTGATCCCCATGTTTTCTGGAGCAGGCAATTGCAGCTTCCACAGCTGCCACGCTTCAGTGCCAGCTAGGAGAGCAGGACACACAGTGCGAGCACACCCACCCCATGGGAAACTGGGCAGGCTGCTGTTGGATGGCCCGCCATGCCCTGGGCAAACTGAGGTGCTGACCACATGTGACAGCACCACCCACCATCCCCTGGCCCACTCACCATCCTGCCATGACATGGAGCCACAGGAATGGTGCCCACACCCATTGCTCACTGGGGCAGCACAGAGCCTGGCCATATGAGTGGTGCCTTAGTAATCTGATTTTAGCAGTCTTACCCCACCTTGGGTAAGGTTACTGCACACTGTATCCCTGGCCTTTTTTGAACGATGCAGCATGTAACAGCCAGCTGTCCACCTCACCCTGGGGCAGGATAAATATCTGGTGGCCACCAGGCATACGAGCCACTGCATCACCTGGCAATGGTGCCCAAATTGGGGTAAGGCTGCCCAAATCTGGTTACTGAATCATGTAGCTATACTCAATGTCTCCTACTATTATGAACAGTAGTTTAATGATGAGTTCAATTCCGCTGCCACAGAAAAAAAATATGGGTACAAAGCACCCCATGTCAAATCTTTGATTTTGATTTCAGTTACTAGTTTGTGGGAGCAAATGTATATCTGTAAAGGGAAGCCCAAAGAGTCTCTTTGCCTCTGATGTACCAGAGCTACACCCAAGGTTGCAAAGGTCCAGACCCCAGCCCATACCAACAGTTCTTACTACTGCTTCTGAGAGATTCTAAAGTCCAACAAAATTTATTGTAATTTCTACACTGCTATTGAATCTACTAATATGTAACGGGCGTGGGGTCTGGGTCTTCATTAGAGCTAGCATGAATTTGTCACTACAAATTCTCGAATGGAATTTGAGTATTCGTTTTCAGGCACAATAATCTCCATACACATATATTTGCTGTGGTTGTGAAATTCAGCCCTTTTGCTTTTGTCAATTCATTATTTACAACTTTGTTTATTTCATTACTTACTTTTCATTTTCTTATTCAGTGTTTCTTTACTTCACTTCATTATTTCACCCTTGACCAACCTTCTTTCCCTTGCATCATGGGCACACAGGCAGCCCAATAAGGACTTGCATGGGATCAAAAAGCATCTCCAAGTTGTATTGCCAAAGACATGGAGTACCTAATGCTGAAATAAGCAAAATACTGAATAATGAATTATCAAATGCCATACTGATGAACAAGCAAAGTAAACACTTGTGCAATTTTTAAAGAATAAGTTTTGAATCCATACTATATTCACTAAAACAAAAAACTTAACAGTTTAAAAAGACACTTAAATGTACAAGAGTTTTCTTAAAATACACACAAAAACACAATTCAGTACAATTAC